>JANHGB010046919.1:0-47733 GCA_026283785.1 Coracopsis vasa
ACTCAAATCACATATTATATCTGTTGTCTTGTCTTACTGTTGTCTCACTTTCTCTTTCTTTTTCTTTATGTATGTGGGCCCCCTCCCTCCCTCCTTCTCCTCCTCCTTTTTCCCCTCCTCTCTCCCCCCCCTCCTCTTCAAGTATCGCCCATGCAGCACTTTCTCGCGAGAGAGAGGTGAATAAAAACGTTCCCCCCACCCCGGACCCGCCACCCCGGGGGCTCCGGGCCGTGGCCGGGTAGCTGTGGCGGCGGGAGGCCCCGGCGAGCCCCGCAGTCCGTCACCTGTGGCCGGGCAGGGATGCGCTGCCCAAGGGGCTCGCAGGGAGCCACGGTCCTGCCCGGGGGTGAGGGGAACGCTGCGGCCGGGCAGCGCTGCCGGTTCGGGGCGCCCGCGGAGGCAGAAGCGGTAGCGCTGAGGGCTGAGCAGCGGAATAAGCGCGTAACACAGGACCGGCGGGGAGCTGAAGGAGGTGGACTGCTATGCCTCCGTCTAAATATATATATAGACACAAGCCCTAGAGGTGCAGCATTTCGCATCTAGATAACGGCTTAAATAAAAACCAGAATAGTATCTGTTTCCCTTATAAGGAGAAACAGCATCGATGTTGGCTTTACCTTAGAGGCTGCTGCAGGATGAAGAACACACTTTCTAGGAATTAGCATGGCACAGACACCAAGGCACCGAGCTGTGCTGTACATACCTCTAAATCCCTACAGCCAGCTCCAGAACAAACGCATGCCTCCTCCTTAGCAAGGAAAACAAACAAGCAAAAAAGCCCTGCAGTTTTTACTTATGCTTTTGAATTGATTTGGAAATACTGAAGAGCAAATTGCTATCCCACCCCTTGAAAGGTAGGAAGCTTTATACTTGAATAATTTGGGGTGAGGACAGTCAATAATTAGAATTCAAACCCAGAGTATATACTCCAGTCAAGTGGCTCTGTACCAGGATTATCCCATTTCAACATACACAGAAAATACAAAACCAAAAAAGCAAACCTATTAAACTGAAAACAGATACGCATTCTGCCATATTTTGGCAGAAATGTTGGATTTCCTAATGTGCAGGTATTCTCATTTCTGATACTTTCAGGCAGATTCTGATGGTGAAGGGGTTTGTGTTACTGAATTCAGCTGCACAGTTTTATGAGCAGGCAGCTGACCACCCACCTACAGCAGCTGCCAAACCACCCTGCCCAAAGATAAATGCATGGTGTAGTGTAAACCACTAACTCAGTATGAGGGGAAAAAAAGGAAGTACCATGTAAGATTTCCTAGTACCAATCTCTGTTTACAGCTGAAATGTAACATTGACACAAAATATGATAGATGCTACTTGAAATATATAGTTAAATCTATTTATAGTAGTTTTTATATTGTGTATAAATATGCATTATCCTTCTAAAGATACATAGAAGTATTTGAACTAGTACAGGAGATGCTGTATTTATGTGTGATCAGCACAATAACCGCACTCCAATCATTTTGGCTGATTTTTATCATCAAGCAAAGTGATGGATTCTGCAAATTACAAAACAATCATTTAATTTTGACCATTCTAATGCCACCATTCAAGAATTTAATCTGAAAACTTCCAGACAGACGCTTAATATACAGGTAAAATGTAGATGTACAGTGATATACTATGAAATACTGGCACAAGAAAGGAGTAATTTGATTTTTCAGTTTTTCTTGTTTGTCTACCACAGATAGGAAATATTTTTTCTTTGCTTATGCTTGTTGAAAAGACAACCTAGCATTGGACAAAGGATTTTGTATTTCTTTTGCAGTGGCAAATTAAAATGGCTCCAAAAAGAAAAGAGACCAGGATAAAGGTGGTAGCAACTGCTCCTGCTATTAAGAAATCTCAGACATGCTATACATTGATACACAATTCTCTTCCTTCACTCTCATCTATATGTACGGCAAAATCTAAACATTTATTTAGTGACTAGAGAAGGTAAATATGTTCAAACCAAGCCACTGCAAAAAAATGTTGTTGGATGTTTACTAATTATGTTTATGATGTGAAGATAGAATTTAGCAGTAAACAAAAGTGAGTTATGAAAGGAATTCTGCATTACTATTTACTCAAACATTCTTTTGGCTTCAACAGTTTCTGTTTCAACCGCTTTAATTTTCTGGATGAGCTACCAGAAAAATATCCAGTCTGTGTCACAGGTTAATGGGATGATTCTCTCATATCTTTCAGGACATTTTATGACATATTATTTGGTATCTTGCATGGTTGCAGAAATGTGGATTACACTATATGAAATAATGTTACATGATATGTGGGCTGTCCGTTAATTAAGCTAGGGAAATATGTAGCACATCATCAGCTTCTGGTGTGTCAGTTTGAAGAATATGCTTATATATTAGAAGTACTTAAATTGTTGACAACTTTAAAATAGTGCCCACCTGGGCTCTCAAACCACTAGAAAAAAACACTGTCACAAGCAAAAAACTTAAAACAACTTCTGCTCTCTGCTGCTGAACAGAGCTACTAATAAGAGTCATCCACGTGCTTTCCCACAGCCACTTGAGCCTTTGCAAACATCTGGACTCTGAAGAACATCTGGACAAACAGATTCCTATATGGCTTTCAAAACACTTGTCATCCACCCAAAAGTTTCACTGAAGGGAAGAAAAAACCCAAAGAAGCAATTTTGATGATCCAGTTGATCACTGTCTCCCATGACAAACACAAAGATGAGCTCTCAGATTAACTGAGATCCAGAAGCTCATTGATATTTTAGCTTCTTCATCAAACCCTGGAATCACGCCCAGAAATAAACAACACCAGGAACACGGCATACAACATCACTGCTACATGCACAGTGGAATTTGCTGTAACAACACATAAGCCACGATTTTTCCACAATTCTGATTCACCATATGACACTGAGGATCTTATAGCTGTATCTTGGAGCATGTAGATGGCATAGATTGTAGTGGCAGGGCCCAAAAATTAGGGGAGGATACTTACAGGTGGATTCCTCTTATCAGGGAATGATAGAGAAACATGAACCACCTTTTGCAATTAGGTATGAACTTAGAAGCCATGATCTGAAACATTTACATAACCACACACACACTTTATATCAAGACCAGTACATTTCCTCTAGTAAAATAAATTCTCCTTGCTAGCTATGTCTTAGTGCACCTCCCTGTGCTTACCAACATCAGGTACACAAATCATTTTATGCAGTGGCGAAATTATTAAACTGTAACTGATTGTCAGAGAAATACCTCTTTGTCCTGCTATTCAATTCCCATAAAACCATTGAGCTGAAGTTTGCAGAGCTGATGATCTTTGTGTTCAGCAGCAGTGATGTGAAGTACCGGTCTCACTCCTTCCTGGCCTTTACCAAGCTGGTCCTTTTTATCTTCTGCAAACATTCCTCCCTCTTCTCCTGTAGGATGCTTATCAGAATTTTCACATTTTAGACAAATTGTTTTGAACTGTTGCAAGCAAACCCAAAACTATGATCACTGGAGGTGCTGTGATGGAGTTGGAAGTTCATCTCATTCAGGTTTTTTTAATTTCCATTTATATGAACTTTTTCACTAATTGCATTTTTTGATCTGCAAATTTACTGCAACCCAAGTAAGCAAAAATAAGTATGTCCATCTTCCATATTTCTTTATTAAGAAAGCCTTGATTATGCCAATGAAAACAAATAGTGTGGGAAAGTTTTAGTGTGTGTATTTTCTTAAGCACATTAAAAGCACAAACAGTAATTACATCCAGACAACCGATTAATTGGTTTAAATCTAAAAAAATCAAAGATAGAAAATAAGACAAGCTATCACCCATTTTTCTTAACACTGCTTGGCCAGACAAGCTGATAACTAGCTATGAAATCCATTAATGATAGCCTCTAGGGGAAAAACTTAAGACATTTACTTCATTTTTACAAATTGTTTTATTTGATGTTTTCATCTGTCAGCTGAGCTTATAATGATGGAGGAGGAAATCCAACCTACACGAGCATATAACTCCATCATTTGTGATACTGTGCAAGTGGTGGGGTAATATTTCTGTAATATTATAAGAATTAAAAAGTCTCTCTTGGCTCAGACATTAGAGGCCTATGTGCTTCTGGGGAAATTCCCATATTTTATCTCAGTTGTATCCTAGGTGACCATAAACCTACTACATTTTATACACATTCATAACACATCTCTCCTGTTTATGCCTGCATGGAATAGTTTAGGAACAGAACTTGTGTTGTTTTAAACAAAGCAATTCCTTTATTTACAAGAACAATGTGAATTTGGTATCACCCCACCAAAAGCTGTAGAAGTCAAACAATAAGTGGATTTGTCCTTTCTAAGATCAGAATAAAACAGATGTTCTTACTCCTCTAAAACACCTGGATTCTTCAGTATCGGTGACAAAGAAAGCACAAGGACATTCAAGGGATGCCCTAATTCAGACACTCTCTCTTTCAGTACTATTTTTAGGGAAGTTTTGTACCACATTCATAGCTGGTTTCTAAAACTAGGTCACATTTTAAATCAGTCCTTAGCTCGTAAGGGTAAAACTGTTGTACTGTATCTGAATTTACTAAAGACATGAGATTACATTAACAGTTTTTCATGGGGGTCCTAAAGAAAACTTAAGCAGAAGAAATCCTATGACTTCTGTCCTCCAGGAAGGGGAAGCACAACCTATTTTTGTAAGACTAGTGTTGAATGGAAATACAACTAAAATACACTGCAATGGATTTTTTGTTTTTAATCCCAGTCGATCACAATACATAGCTTGATATGTGTAATTCTGTGCATACAGGTGGAAAACCTAAAGTTTAACAATAGCACTTGCTTTTTGATTTAAAAAGAAAAATTTCAATCCAGCCTTAGTGCAAGAAAAGGAAATACATATACTACTACTCTCTGTCAGCTATCACCCTGTCAAATTCAGTGGGAATCTTGCCAGAGTAACAGTTGCAAACTGAGTTTCCTCAGTCTTACATTTGTCCCAGATGACCTCTTAAATCCCACCTGTAAGCTCAGAAGCAAAGTGAAACAAATTTCAAGGCTTAGCATGAAATGCCAACTGCTGGGTGAATTTTCAGGCTCAGATACTAAGCAAAAGAGATACAGCTTTTTATTAGAATTAATACATTCCAAGTGGGTGGAAATCAGTAACTAGGAGCCTCTTCTTGTAGCTCTCATTTATACAGAATTCCCTACTGACTCGAACAAAGACAGCTGAATCAGCCCTACATTCCTTCAAACACTGTGGCAGCAAGGGATTGGGTGTCTCTGCCTCTGTTTTCCATCCCAGTGTTCCTCTGGCTATGAGATGTCTCAGTTGATCGGGAGTTGCCCCATGATGCAGTTGAAATAATAAAAAAGATAATAAGAGACCAGGGATTAGACTCTGAACCCACCACATTCCATTTGCAAGGCCTTTCCTTTGAGAAATAACACTATGAGAGCATTGCATACGGCTGTCATAGAATCAGCGATGAATTTAGGTCAGAAGGGAATTGTAGAGGTCATTTGGTCCACTCCCCTGCTCAGAGCAGGACCAACTTAGGAGTAGGCTGTTCAGGTCCTATCCAGCTGAGTTCTGAATATCTCCAAGAATGGACATTTCACTTTTCTAGACTAACCTATTCCACTGTTTTACAACCCTCATTGTGATTATTTTTGCTTAATATTTAGTAGGAATTTTCCTTCTTAGAATTTGTGCCTGTGCCTCTCATCCTACCACTGCTCACTATGCAGAAGAGGCAGTCTCTATCTCCTCTATACCCTGAAGGCAGCAGTAAGATTCCTCCTTAGCCTTTGCTTCTTAAGTTTGAATGAACCCTCTTCTCAGAGAGCGTTGCTGTAGCCCCTACCCATCCTGGGGGCTCTCTGCCAGTCTTGCTGTAGGTGTCAATGTTTTTGGGGTTTAGGAGTGGGGTTTTTGGTTTGGGTTGGTTTTGTTCTTGTACCCTGGTGCCCAGAGCTGCATACAGTACTGCAGAGACAGTTTCTCAAGTACCAAAGGAGGGGAAGAACAGCTTCCCTCCACTGCCTGGTTACACTCCCTTTAATACAGCCCCATATGCAGTTGGCCACCCTCACTGCAAGGGCACACAGCTGACTCAGAAATGGCAGTAGTGAGTCTCCAGCCAGTGAACAGTTCAGTACGGCTCTGATCTGCACTTTCCTTTATTAGTAACTTTCCAAAGGCTGACTTCATTTCCTCAGGTTTTCTAGATACCAGTAAATTGAGACAACCTCATCTAGAGTCTGTGATTTCTTACCGGGTATAAAATCATTTGGGGATTCCCCCACCCCATCTGTTGAAAGCATTAAAATTTACTTACGAGAATCACTGGGGCGTTGCTTTATCAGGTTCATAAGTTTCAGCAGCCAGTCTTCTTGCCTCTAAATGGCCATCAGATGCAAGGTCTTTTATACACCACACTGGATAGAACATGATCCATTTAGTAATGCATTTATCTTTTTATATTACATCTTGCACTTCCAATATTGTTATTTGAGTATATTCAGCCCACAAAAGTCAATAGGAAACTTTCCATTAACTTTAATTTTGTTTCATTATTAGCCTTTTCTCGTTTCCGTATTGGCTCAACCCACAGCAAGCTGACTGTGTCTTAAAACAGATAGCTATAAAGCATATGTATAATGCAAATAATCACATTGCCTTTCTTTGTAGAGAAAACAGGAAATAACAATTATAGTCAATTCAAAAATATATTCATTTTACAAGTAACCAAATGAAGTTAAGGAAGCTATTTGAGTAGGAAGTAGCGATAGATTCCAAATGCTGTGGCTCAAAGTGGGAATGAGAAGGGTCAGGAAGAAAGCTCTGTATATTTTGGTGGTTTGGGGTTTTTGGAAACCCTTTTTTTCTTCCCTACAAAGAGAATTAAGATATAAGGATAATTTATTATGTAGAACACTTGAAATGTGAGAAATGTAACTTTTACCAGTGTTTCCAGTACAAATTAATCAGATTAAGATTTAAACGGGGGAAGCAATTCTAGCATTAAAAAAAATAATAACCTTTAAAGCTTTTTTTCCTTCTTTTAATACTGCCTCTAAAGCATCCCTAATGGTTTGCAAATTATCAACACCAGATCCACCCAAAATTGCTATTACTGTGATGAATGGGGTGGAGTTCAGAAGAGATTGGTTTGCTGCATTTCTTTTTTAAAGGGGCAGGTTTTGACACTTTACAAAGTTTAAATGAAAATGTTGAGCACTGGTTTTAGCTTTGTGAACTCCCTTCAAGACCAAAAATAATACCACATAACTTGAGACGAATAAGAGCAGAGGTCGAACAGGCACACAGTCAGCAGAGGAAATGTCATCTGACACCCGTAAGGGAGAGCCAAGGAAAAATACTCATGGGCAGGAGATGCTTGGGAAAAAGGACATCTATATCTATCTATCTATAGAAATTTGGATATATAGTAAGGCTGACTTTTCCCACTCCTGTTCATCAGTAAAAGGAAGGAAGTCTAATTTCATGGATGAAACAGCGGGCGATGTAAGTAAGATTCATGCTGCCTTTTCAAGATAAGGAAGTCTTCCAGAGGCTCCAGTCTGGACACATTTTATGATAAACTATTGGGAAAACAGAGCTTCCCTGCACTGCAATGACCTGGAGAAACTTCCTTTGGCATTACAAGCCCAGTCCAAAGACTTGAGATAATTTTTTTTCCCTTCCATTTATTTCAGTGGACTTGAGAGCATGCCCTGACTTCACTGTGGTGAGCACTGTTCCATCACTTAAGCTAAGCTAGAGCAGTGAAGTTTCTGAAAATAGAATATTACTTGAATTCTAATGCATTATGGAGAACCAGAAACAATTCCTTCCATACAATTGGCAAACATGTCTTTCCTCCTTTTCAAAATACGTGGTCCTCTGCATTCTCTGGCCCATACACAAGGCTATTTACCTGCCTGAGTTTTTGTCACAAACAGCAGAACAGCAACAAGTCTGTGCAGTGTTGCTGACTAAATATTCAGAGTCCTGCACAATGAAAATACAAAGAGAATTCTTGGCAGTGTTGTCTAAAACAAGGAATTATTGCTTTTTGAATTTACTCCAACTTGTAAAAAAGTTTTTAGAATTCACATGTGTATCATGCTGTAATACACATGCTCAGCACTGACAAATTCAGAGCTAAATGTGTTATAAGAACAACTGTGCTATTCTATCAGTTCAGTGTGTCACTGATATGCATGTGCTGACAATGGTCGTTCCCCATGGAATCTTAGAAACTGTTGCTTTCTTGAGGGCATCTCAGTATTTGAAATCTTATTAGCTTTTTCCACTTTTCCCCCTCCCCTCCAGTGGTATCATAAACTGCATTTTAAAGGTAAGCTGAGTGAAGGAACCCTGGTAGCTACTAACCTCGCTCTGACAGCTTTGTCTCACAAGCTGTCCTTCCTCTTCCTGCAGTCAAAACCTGCATAATAGCATCTGCAAGAAAAAAAAGAAAAGGGGAGAGGGGGAATAAACATTTAAAAAAGCCAAACATTATCATTTATGCCACTGGCTAAACCCATAATACGGGAAAGGTTAGCCCTGTGCTTAATCAAATCCCTGGAGAAGAGAGCTTTTCTAACACATATGGAACTAAATTCTGTATTCTGTTAAATGTGATTGAAGGACCAGAGTAGAAAGAAAGTCTGAGGAACTTCTTCCACTCATGCAGAATGAAAGTGGGATGTAGCCAGGGAAGATGCTGGGAAGTACAAAAGTGTGTTAATCTGCAAATCCCAGTGATAAACCTACTCGAGGCTGCACTGCTCAGCCCTACTCCTGAGCTATCAGCAGACAGCCTTGCTTCGAGAAAACACTGTCTGACAGCTGCCAGGTGTAGAAGTTGCTGTTCCTCGGATGATCAGCAAAATATGTTCCACAGTTGCCAGCACTTCTGCAAGACAGCATTCAGCAGACAGTGTGGTGATTTAATTTATGAGGTTGCTTATACTCCAGAAGCTCTCAGAAACCCCAAGTGAGGCTGTGGCCCTATTGCACTATACTAAAAGCACAGAAAGAAAGCTCCAGACAATTAGCCATTGCCATTCGACACCAGATCTAGGCAAACGGTAGCAGTGGTGGAAAGACACTCAGACAGCAAGGCAGAAACATTTGTATTAAGTTGTCCATCTCTAGGATGACTCCAGGACTTCATTCACTATAACCAGATCTTACAGCTTTTTTATATGATCACTTGCATTTTTAAGATCTGATTTCCTTGTCAACAGTTTCAGTCTTCTGGAACCACAAAAAGGGATGAGAATAATTATAAGGGGCAAGGTGGGGGAGGCAGTGCCCTCATTGCAGTGCTGGAGCAGCAGAGCTGGGACAGGCCCACCTGCAGAATTGCCCAATGTCAGGTAGGATGCCCCAAGCAGCAGTGGATCCTTCCCTACCCAGGCCCATACATTCCCAAAGGCAGGCCCTGCCAGCTTGTTTGAGTAAAGAAACTTCTGCATCAGCTGCCTGCTTGTGTGCTTTTTACAGCTGCACACAATTTTATTTCAACTTTATATATCTTACATGCTTCCTCTATATGTACACATGAATGATTTTGATTTAGTTGGACTGTTGACACTGCTGCTCGAGAGAAGAGTTAAGAACAAGTTAAACTCCCTGGCTGATGAATTGGTCACAACTTCCCACAGGGAATGCTCAGACATCCGCAGTGATAAATAGAGTCAAAGCCTCCACTGGCTCAGTTCATGTTTATTAGAACTATCTGCTAATGACCTAAAGGGAACAATCTTGAGAAACGTAGCAAATAGTTTCCCCAGCTATTGGTTATTGTAACATGCATCACTGACACCGGCAAATAATCTCTCATAAGAGTACAGCAGGAAGACAGGAGTTACGTTTTATGAAGGATTTTACTTTTCACATTTGGTTTCCTTCCAGCTTGGAAACTGAGACACTTTAGTTTTCCACAAAAGAAAAATCATGCGGAAAAAAGGCCAGGTTTGGATCTCCAAAACTGTTTCATTTCAGTTTTGACTTTTTAGAGTTGCAAAAGTTTACAAACGAAGACTCATTTTAAAACAAAAGGTTTCACTCAAATAGCGTTAAAATGTTTTGATTCTTGGAACGCTTTCATTTTTCTTCCATAACTGACTATGAAGACAAACACAATTTTGTGAACTGCTTTAAGAGAACTGTAGTTTCAAATGGAAAATTGTCAACATTTTCTTTATTGATCCCTTTTACTCCCCTTTCTTTTCTTCCAAACATTAGTCCAAGACATTCTAGAAGAAAATGGAAAAGTTACAAGGGGGTAGTTTGAAAAGAGCAGCTAGCTACTGAAAAGTGAATCCTCTAACTACATTTTCCTTAATATATTCTCTCTGAGCAGAAAAAGAAGAGAAGAGACAAGCATCTTATGAAGTACCCCATCTTCTCCAAGAACACTGTATTAGCAAGTCATTTCCATACCTTTAAAATACAGAAGCAAAGAAAAATTTAGATGAGCACTTATCCATTAAATAATGCTAAACTAAGCCTGTGCTGCACACCTGTATAGCACTGATTACAACATCAGCAACTTCAGCAAAGAACCAGGGGATTACTGGAAAAGTAGAAGTTTCCATTCTGATCCTGTAGGTTCTCATGTATTTTCCAGCTAGTGGAAGCCACATCCTACACAAAATGGCCAACTGGCAAGCTTAAAGGAGGAACCCAGTCATTCAACAGTCTCCATACGTCCTGCAACTTGCACAGGCCCAGGCAGCGCTAGACACGCACCAAAACTGGCGTGTCCCACAGCACAAACATAGAGCAGCGCTACAGATGTGACTGAGTTCTGCTGATGTTTCTGCAGCCTTGTTTGCAGTTTGAGTCACCATGACACTGACACTAACACCCCTCATGAACAGATTTGAGGGCACAGGAAACACAAGCTTACTACACAGCTTTAAGATTTTCCTGTACGTACTGACTTTAAAGCTGTGGGTACAGTTTGGCCTTCAGTTAAAGCCAATACATAAAACCCAGCATTTTTTAGAGAGTCAGATTGGCAAGAATCCCAGTCACTGAACAGGTTTCTCTATACAAAGAGAAGATGAGCAGAAGGAAGGAGAAGGTACCAGTAGACTTGGGGTTTTTTTACAGGATATTAACACCATCCTCCGATCTACAGTGATGAAGTGTTACATAAAAGTACCTATGGCATAAGACCACTAGAGGGGAGTAAAGTAGCTTAAAAGTGAATGTTTCCTCTACTTGGTTTTGCTATACAAATTACATTTGCACATGTTAATTAACAGCTATAGTAAAACCAGAGTATTAAAGAATTGCATTTGCTTAACATTCTAAGCAAAGTTGATTAGATAATTACAGTATTTCTGTACCATTGTCCCCTCTCACTAGGCTGCAGGCTGACAGGGAACATTCATCATCTGGATGAAGCCAGAACACCAGGGGTGGCATTCAGCCAGAACATTTGGCAATAGACATGAATTTCTTTACTTGTATTGAGATTTATAAAGAAGCAACGCTACATGATGGAAACAGACTCATTTTATCAAGTGTGAAAAACGCACCAGGCTTAAAAGCTTGCTTGGTAGGTAAGTATGTACAAGAGGAAGGAGAATAAGAACCCTGGTTCTCACATAGATCACTGCCCAGGTTTACACAACAGTGAAATATTTACCCAAGCAACAAGAACAGAGAGAAAAGCATGATTAATTTGGAAGTGTGAAGTACTCTGCATCAGAATACTGGGTGAAATCTCACTACAGCTGCAAGTAATGTGCTCCTGTATCACTGCCAGGTTACCATCGTCTCCATTGTAACCCATCTACACTGTGGGAGACAAGACTGCGCAGTGAATCTGCACAAAAGAGCAAACATTTAAAATAAATTTCAATGGGAAATCTTAGCAACTCCCACAGAACAAAGGGAAACATGAGAACACAGTTCCAAGAGCAGAAGAATGGCTTTGACAGCAAATTTTAAGGACGAATGACTGAAATATATATGTCACTGTGTATCTTAATACTTCTGGGAAGTATACCCAGCTTGAGATTTTATGGGAAAAGGGACACTATACAGTAGTAAGTAGATCTCCAAACCTCACTGGACAGTACCAACTATAAAGTAAAATAAGAGGATAATAAGATATGACATTCCAAAGGTGTTAAGGAAAGTCTGGTAAGCAAGCCAGAGCTCTCCTTAGCTGCATATCCACAGGTTATGCTTACAGAAGCTGGATTTAATCACAGCAGTCTTGAAAGGCTTTTACAACAACAGATAGGGTGTTTCGCAAAGATTGTAGTAGTTGTGCAGAAGAATGGACAACCAGTTGAACCAGTCTGAAAATGATCAAGCACAGTAGGACCATGAGTGTTGGATCTAATTTTTTTCCATTTATTATTTGCTGTCCTTTGGACTAGTTCCACATTTGCATGCCACAAGAGACCTACGCATCTTAAAAGCTGATGCATGGAAAAAAGAATGAAAGCAATGGTATTACCTAAGTGAAAGAGAACTGAAGAGGAGAATAGTAATTTTTAAGCATGACATAAAAGAAATCCCTATTTCATGCCCTTGGTACACTGGAGAAGCAGTAATGAGCTTAAATTGCAGCAGTTCAGGTGAGACACAAAGGGAATGGGGAGGCAGCCTTCCAGCAGTAAGGATAATACTGCAATGGATTTGTCTGGGCAGTTGTAGGGTCTCTGTTTATTGGACCTTTCAGAACACATTGGACAAACATTCACTAGGACTAACATCAGCACAGGTGATTCTGCCTTGCAGGAGGAAAACAGACTGCGTGACTTTCTCAGAAAGGTAAAGGTGGAAAAGACCTGGAAAAGACCTATGATGATACGTAAATTCTAATTCATTAATATCATATAACATGATGAACCAGATAACACGATGAACCAGATAACACAAGAAAAAATGGTACCTGTCACTCTGAACAGATACGTACAGATGAACCAATTTCCTATAGCAAAGGCTGAAGAGGATGAGGAGAGCCACACACACCACTTAAATCAACATTAAGCTCAAAATACTAGAAAAACCTGGGATTAATTCTCCATTCAGGCTTCCTAGCTGTGTGAACAAGCCACCTAACCTCCTATGGCCTCAGTTCCTACTCACGTAACTCTTCATGTGCACAGCAAGTTGCTGTGATATGAGACAAGGTTTCAGATGTGCATATGTCTACCAGAAATAAGGAATGTGGGAAGTTAGTTTATGCAAGACCTATTCTTAATTTTCTTCATTAATAGATACAGGTGCTGCTCTTTCCAGCTGAAAGATGCCACTGAAGAGAGAAGCTAAAACATTAGCATCTGAGACCAAGAGTTAACGTATTCATTACTCAAAACATGCATGACTTAAATCATGTGCATTCCTGTTCTGTACATCACATATATAGCTAATTGCACATAACATGCTTATAAAAGATGTTTGTAAAATTACCATTTAAACATAGCATTAAAAAGTAATTTCAAAAGTAGTTCTATCGTATTTTAGTACGAAGTAGTGACACATTTTCACAAAGAGGCTGTTCTAAGCAGGAATGTACACACATAGATAAATCAGCTGAAGCAAATAAAGATACATCAAGGAAAGAATACTGCTGCATTCTGCTACTTTGAGGATGGACCTGGGGTGCGGTTAAACAATGTTTAAGCTAAACTGCAACATCACTAAAACAAAATTAGATCTGGCTCCTACAGCATAAATGCAGTATTAAACCAGGGAATTACCTGAATCAAAAAGACATGAGAGCAGGTAATGAATTCTTGACTAAAACAGGTAAGTTCTTTCAGCAGTATAACCTAGTGGGTGAAAAACCATGGCAAACTTAACTGCAAGAGACTCATGTAGTGGCTCTGTTACAATCTTGGCTCAACTATATGAGTTCAACCACATACATTGCAACACTACATCCCCCTTTCCGACTGGTGTCAGCTGTCCAGTTTCAGGAGTTGCCACCCCTTATGCTAGCCTGTTATTGCTTCATTTTTTCCTGCTGACGTTGGAAAGAGGGCTGAGGAATGCTTTTGAGTAATTGTTAATTCTTGGGCTAAGTATCTTCTTGTTCCTCAAACTCTACTCACCAGGGAATGGTTGCTGCTGTTTGGGTATGGATCTTTCCTCCAGGATTCTGCAGTAGATTCTCACTAAGGTCTGGAGCTCTCTGGAGTTGTCAGTGCAACAAGACATACAATAAAGGTTACGTGAGCAAGGATTTAACTGAATCTCTGCCTACATCCACCTTGTCACATACACTGCAGTTTTAGTCACTGAAGTTCCCTGGTACGGTGATGCAATAAGATACGACTGAAATAGCAACCAAATCTAGTTGGGCACCTAATGTCTATATTTAAATACTCTCCCTTTTACTAGCTGGGATTGGAAAGATTTCCCCCTTCCTCCCTCTTTTGCCACACATGCATAACATCTTCCTGCTCCATAAGAGAGGAGGAACCCTCACAAGAGAACCTTTGCTCACGTCAGGTTATGGAGCTGCTGAAGAAGACTCCCTGGTTTCCTCACTGTAGCTGGGATCTGCTGCACCCTCAGCTTTCTTCAGAGCAGTCAGTAATGAGGAAGATCCCTTCTCATCCCTGTGGAAACCCAGCTTCTAAATTAAATACATAAAAAACATCAGCTGTTTAAAGCTTTAGCACGACTAGAGTTATTAAAGCACTTCATATGCACTAAAACCACTGAGCTTTCAAACACAGGAAATTCTTAAAGCTAGAGAACTGACAGTTCTGCACACAAACAACACTGAACAAGGTGACAGAAGTCACATAAAAAGTGTTCTGCACAGTGGCACTGAGCGTGGCTTTTTGGGGAGCAACTACAGAGCAGCTCTTGACCACACCACAGATGAAGGATTACTTGGAAAAGTAGGTTTGGTCCACACTGAGGAGATGGATGTTTAGTTTTACAGACGCAAGCTTTCTTCATCTGGGGAAGGTTTCTGGACTTGCCCAAGGGGTGAATTAATGTGGTGCATTGGTTTAAACACTTGTACAAGTACCTCTCATGCAGGAATAAATGTGCTGCCTTTTTACCTTGTGCAATCTGGGGAAAAATGTTTAAGCTAACCCAAAAAAGCCACTCATCATTGAAAAAAAACCCTCCACGTGGGGCTTAGAGGACAACTAGTAAAAACTTTCCCCTGCAGACAAGGCCACAGCTATTTCCTCAGCTAAGAGCTCGGAATTTGGCCCTTGAACTTAACCACTGCCCATGTTTGTTTAGGCACAGGCAGTCTCTCATGGCTTGGTTTGCTCCCACTGATGATGACAAACCCCACCTTCACTAAAGAGGAAATGGGGTTGGATTTATGGGCAACATTAAAGGCCACCAAGAAATTCAGAAGTCTCTCATTAGCTCGCCCAAGAGAGTCTCAAGTCACAAACCAGCCCTGCGTACCAAGAGCTGTAATGCATTCTGCCTTGCCAGTTGGCCTGAGATATAAACATGCAGGATGTTTCTGTAAAGGAAGTTAAACACATTTTTCTTCAGAAGCTTTCTCTTGAATCTTGTACTATTTTCCTCTTAAAACCCAAAAGATTCTCAGACCAAACTGTGCTGTTCAACCCAAAGACCAAATGAGTGTCCTTACAGCAGTTAAATGTTACATACGAGAGGTATATACATCATCTGAGAGAATATTCAGTCTTTTTTCCTCTTCTATCATCAAAGAATAGCAAGCAAAACCTTTTTGCTTACATCTTCCATATTACTGCTGATGTGAACTGCTGGCCCATAACCAGACTTTTAATTGCAACAGGTATGATTTAATCATACCCTGCATAAACCAGCAGCAAACCACCTCTTCCTCACAGGAACACTAGAAATGAAATGCTGTCCCAAGGAAAGCAAATAGTCTAGAGGAAAACAATGCATTTTACAGTTCTCTTCAAGGCATGAGCAGGCCTTTAAAACAGAAATTTCTAAGCATTGCTAAATCTTCAGTTTACATTGATAACCTATGCTATTTAAGGAACACTTGCCAAATGTGGTTATTCTAATTTATACCTTTCTTCTGCCCAGTATCGGCTATTTGTTGCTGTACCAGAGGGAAAAATACTTGAAATGTGATTTGTTATAATAATTTAATGAAAAAATGCAAGTAGAGTTGCTTTTATTATGGGGACACACACAGAGGCTTATGGGGGGTCCTTCAAAATGGAGAAGTCAATTAAAATACTGACTTAAATCCTAGAACATCTCTCATTGAGCTGTGAAGTAATTTTCATAACCATTTAAAAAGACTACCACAAGTTACAGTACCTCTGTTTTAGATAAACACTGCACTGCAAGCAAAACTTACTATAAAAATAGACTATTTAATAAAGTTGTATATAATACACTATAAAAATCAAAGTGTTATTACAAAGGTAAACAAAAGTCTGCATTAATATTTCAAGTCACTTGATAGCACTTCTTCAAATTGTGCAACATTGATCACAAAATGGACACAGTAGAACAGGTTTTCCCCAATCCTCACACTTTTATTTAAAAAAATCCTTATCTTTTTCCTCATCCAAAGGAGGAATTGCTGCTATTGGTTAGGTTGCTGCTATTGGTTTAGGTTTTAAAGTGGGACATCAAAACCCCTATCTTGCTGAAGAGACTGTAGATTCCACAGCACTTTTTTCCAAGCATTTGTTGCAGCGTTTTCCTGCATTTGAATCCTGCAACACATTGAATTGTGTGACAGTGGAATTTGATTTGTCAGAGTTGAGGAATGAAGAATGTTCTGTGTTAGTTGTCAGGTGGCTTCTACTGGAAACTTTAGCGCTGCTTTTTGTGCTGAGAATCTTGCCATTACCACTAGAAATGTCTCTCCAAGAAGTAACACTTTCATCTACAGGAGAAAATGACCTCATGTGAGGAAACTCCTCACAGTGTGCAGTCTGCACTTGCGCATTAGTACTGGCTTTTTGTTCAGGATACAAGAAAGGTGTATCACTACAATCCAGGCTTCCATTCACAGAACTCCATTCACTGCAGCTCCCTTCATCTCTCTCTGGAGTTTCTCGGAAATCAAACTTCTGAGTTCTTTTAGATTTAGTTTTCCATTTTCCACATGACTGGGTACATTTATCCTCTTTCAAGACTGTTCTTTCACCCTTGCTCTTAAACACACGAGTTGGCCCAGAGATGGTATGGCCATTTGTAAAGCTAGGTGCATGCGTATTTTCTAACGTTACTTGAAAAGCAGATGGAGAAGCACTCTGATGTGCTATATTACTAGCAGCACACAGGAGTCCTTTGTCTGCATTTACAACAGGGCCATACTTTTCTCTTCTTCCATCTTCATTTGAATAAAACTCTGGCACAGCATCTCTTGAAGCACCATCCAGATTTTTAGAATTATTCCCATTTTGAGTATTTGAAGTCACTGTTTCATGAAGCATATGTTGAGTTTCAGCCTGCACTGCATCAAACTGCTGTCTCAAGTCATGTGGTACACGTTTCTGGACAACTTTATCACCGGCTTTTTCGGTAATGCTTTCGCCACATGATTTGCTTTCCATATGGTTTGACCTAGTCTGAAGCACGCGATCTCTTTTTGTGTACGCAGCTCCAGGTGGCAGATCAGAATTTAACAGCAGAGCTAGGAGGGGAGGGAAGGAAATAGATTAATTAAAAGAAAGGTTAATGCCAGAAAATAAAGTTCTTTTGTTTGTTTTTAATAAAGAATTATAAGTGCTGTCAAGCAAGCAGCTTATGCTGACATTTCCATTAGCAAGCTTATAAATAAATAGTACTTCACTTTGCATCTGCATTTTCATTACTACATACATTAAATCAATATGATCAAGAAGAGAACAACTATAGAATCCAACATACCTGACCGGGTAGATTTGCTCTGGGGAATGTGTCGAAGAGGCATTTCAAGTCCTTTAGCCATTGTAGCAAGCTTGCTGGCAGCATTCATTATTTTCTTTTCAGCTCTGCCAAGAATTGCAGAACATGAAAAAAAAAAATTAAAGTTTAAGGGTAATTCCTTTTCAACTCTGCATTTTACTTCAAGGTAATGTTGGCGAGAGTCAAAGACTGAAAAGACAGTATGCCAGACTGCTCAGCAGTGACCCCATGCCAATCTGAGCAGACTGGCAAGACTTTAGGTCAGACACCATTTGCTCCAGCACACCTCTTTCAAAGCCAACAGTAATTTCCAAACATACTTTAACATACCCCTCATGTTTCCCATTATCAGTAAGCAGTTCTTGAAGGCATGTCAAATAGTATTTGTGCATTTTCCTTGCCGTCTCTTGGCGCTCTCTTAAGACCTCCACTTTAATCATTTCAGCAGCTCGCTCCTTACTTTCACGTATATAAGAAAGCATATCACCTAGAAACACAATTAATTAGTAGCAGTTTTCCCCCAGAGAAGTAAAAAGCCAACACCACAAACTGGGATTGTCTAGCAGACCTGGAGCAAGTCAGCAAGAGCCTGTATTTACCTGCCAACATTCCACCCAAATCCTTGTGCCAACTGTTGCCTACTGGATTAATGCCACCGAAGACCACAGTGGGTCAATATGAAGCATCAGACAGGAATTCAGTTGTCTGATTCTGCATCTTAAGCAGCAATAGAAAACACTAAGCACAGGGATTTGGGAGGAATGTTGGCTGGTAAAATGCGGATCTAGGAATTCTTCAGTGGCAGTGCAGCTGGCTTTGGCGACCTGCTGCATTCAAGTAAGACCCAGTGCTACACTTAACCCTCTCTCTTCAGCCAGAAGGCTGCTGATCAAGAAAGATGGCAGGATATAGAAGAAGAGAAAAGGAGGTTCTTTTTCAGAACAAGTTGCAGGGTGGATCGATTGTTTGCTGGAGAAACAAGATCAGTTCTCAAAATACACTTTACTACTTTACAAGACATAATACAGAGCAACAAAACAAGGGTGGCATAACAAGGCTTCACCCATCGCAGTTAATCTTGTCTAAGATTATGGTGACAATTCTGTTTCTCACATCCACTCTAGTAAGAGGGAAAAATTTACTTCTCATGCAATTTGGCTTTCAGATTCCTGGACAAGTTGGCTGAAGGAGGAGGAAGTGACAAAGTAAATTATTTTGCTCTCCTAACTTTCTAGCTAAGACTTCAGTACTTACACTTAATCTTGCTCACAGCTTTAATGTACTGAGCACGCATTTCTTCCAGCCCTTTCACAGAGTCAGAGGATGTACAAGGTTTTGAGACGCCTCCCTTTGACAGTGACCTGAAATGCATGTAAGTCACACTGCACAAACAAAGCAACTTGCATCTTACCAAGAAAAAAAACCCAGCAGCTTGTTTAGCTTTTTTTATTACCTTGGTGGTGTTCCCAGGTCTTTCAGTTTAGTCTTCATCCCAGAGTTTTCTGCAATTAGAGCTTCTAGAACCTTCTCATTTCCTATAAAATGAGAAAAGTGATGAACCATAACTCACTGCACTTCTCTAAATTCGAGTTCAGCAGAAGTTATTACATAAACTGCTGTCTCTGGTATAAAAAACTTAACGTCACAAAGCATCATCAGCAAATGTACAGGTGTTGCAGTAGCAAGCACTTAGGAATCGATCACAATATATTTCAATGAAGCCTGGATATAAAAGTTCTCACACAGTAATTAAATAAACTTAAAGCCTTCATATGCCATTACTAACACTATGCTAGAGGCAAAACTTCAGGAGGTACCAGGTGTACATGTAAAGAAAGGACAGGGGAAAAATGTTAGGGTTATTTTGACAAACACTGGAAAAGAACTATTAGTTTATGGGTCAGCAATTGTGCCTTCTTTGGGAGAGATAAAATTGTCTTTGGGCTAGAAAAAAAATTGTCTCTTCTTTGGGAGAGATAAAAATAAAACTTGGTTGTTGTTGGGTTTTTTTGCTTTGGGTTTTTAATAGCCAAAAGCCAGTATTACAGAGGAAGTCTGGATTTCCATGCTGAACAGTGCTCAATACTACTAAGTAGCATACAAAGATTAAAATGAGCCACCACAGAGAATGAGAAGACAGTGGAGCTGAAAAAGTCCAAAGCATATGACTTCAAGCCGATACTGAAGACTGTTGATCATGGCATACACATAGGTCACCTGTGGGTCATCTGAAAGTTAAAGGACCTTAAAACCTATGCATTAGCTATGTAATCTAATTCAAGCAAATGATTATTTTAAAAAAGGGTTTGGGTATTTACTGTAACGTGAAGAATTGCTGGATAGACCCATAAAAATCAACAGTTGATTACCAGCTTTTCTATTTTAGGAAAGAAAACCAACATGAATACCTACAATGAATTCTGAAGGTACCTCCACTGCACCCAGCCAAAGAAGTTCTCATATGAACCACAGCCTAAGGAAAACAGACTGTCACCACACAGTGGAGGGCATGTCTCAAAGACAAGTCTTCCTTCTGGAAGAATCAAGGCTTTCATGGATAGAATATGAGGACCTGAGCCCTGGAAAAGGCATGGACAAGTTTGGCTTTCTTCCTTCTCTATGATGGTGTGTGGAGAAAAGCAAAAAGTAAACAGCCATCCTGGAACACAGAAAGAAGCAATTTGTGGCCTTCAGGGATCCTCATTTGTGGTCCAAATCTCATTTCGAACAGCTGCAAGTTGTATCTATGATGACCTTGTGAGACCAGTAGCCTCTGTTTTCACTAACAGACCTCCTATCATACTTCAATCTTTCCTCCAGTCCCCAGGGAAGTTTACACACTATATGGTTGTCAACAGAAAGAGTACAGAAGTAATATTAGCCAAATTTTTGTGACTTGCCCACCTGGCCTTGCTCACACATCTACAAGCTGGCAAGAACCTTTCACTTACCAGCATACAGCATTTTACTCCTCCTCACTGAGCACAAGATTTATTACAGCAGGCAAATGAGACTTCTCATTTAAAAAACAAAAGGAAAAAACCCATCCCCCCCCACAAACCACAGCCTTTGGCAACTGAGGCTATTTAGTCACTTGGTACAAGCTACTACCCCACATCATCTCCCTCCAAGCTGACCATTTGTCAAACCTGCTTCCAGCAGCCACAGAGACTTTTCTACAGAGTTACTGTAGAATTGTTACAAAGACAATCCTGCAGTTACTGACCCTCAGGATGCAGAAGCTTCAGCAAGTCCAATTCCTGACATGCTCAAGGAGAGCCTTAAAAAAAAATGCCCTGAACACTATTGAGTACAGCTTCAATTGATTAAAACACTGCAGGGAGAACAATCCTCTTATTCAATCGTTAACATGTTTTCCTTCAGAGAAAACATCATTCTCTTTGTTCTGATCCTTAAAACAAAGGACCTCTCCTGACTTCGGTACAGCTGAATAAAGGGATGGAGTTGCTCAGATACCAACTGAATGGGAACTGTGCTCCATATGGTACATTATGCTCAATTAGGAAATAAAAAGTTCTTGAGCACAGAAATAAAAGAAAGCAAGCAATTCTCCTACAAATCCTCTCAGAAATAAACCTAGACAAAAGGAATTCTTGTTGCTATCAGACAGATGAATCAATATGACTTGTTCTGAGTGAAAAGCCTACACTCAGGGCCCATAGAAGGAGACCCAACCAGAGGAGTAGTTACAGGTAATAGCAAAGGGGTTTGGTATGCCAAAGATTTTTTCATCCTTGTCAGCCCAGATTTTATTATGGCCAGAGACTTCCACCAAGTTAAATAAAGCAATAAACGACGAAGTCCATTATCCTGAAAGGACAACAGATGTACATGATGCAACAGCATCCACAATAAACGTAGGCAGCGATATCAAGTCCGATAATTTGCAACTGACTAAGCTGATTGTTTTTTTAAGTATGCACACACCTACTCCATCCACTGAAAACTAAATCATGCAACAGATAGACTCATGCAGCCAGCAAAGCAGAGCCACTCAAAGGTGTCTTGAGGTGACTAACAGTCCTAACCTTGGTTTTGCTCTAACTTAGCTACATGTTCCTTCACAGCAAGCTGAAGATGTCTGTGGGCTATCTCCAGCTCTCTTTCCAAGCCCTGGCACACAGCCTCTCTTATTTTAAGCTCCTGGCAGCAGCATTCACAGCAAAAATCTTCCTGAGACCCAACGTTCCTTTTTGTACATTTCTTACCTGCAACAGGAATTGCTAAGAGTTCTACATCAACCATGAGACCCAAAAAAACCAAGCCCAATCTGACTATTTCCTGTGCTCTGCTTAGTTTGTCTCTTGCTGGAAGTCATGTAACACATTAGTTTAATTAAAATAATCACAAGAGGCTGGAACCGTATTATAGAAAGCACAGCAGCATCTATGAAGCAGCTCAGCCCTCACAGCCCCAGCGCATTCCCATCGGCGATGATTTGAGCCTTCGCTCAGAGCTACGAGACCTGTAGGTTGAATGTTTTATTTTTAGTTGTTTTTTCAAAGCACAGCTGCCATCAGGGTCTGCTGCAGTCAGCTGAGGGACGCCCTCCCAGCTGGGAAGCCTCACATGCAGCTCAGTCTAGTTAAGTTAAATTCACAAAGACTGGGCTACTTCCAGGAGAACGATGACTGCTCTCTATAGACAGGACTGGGAGCTCTAGAGGCAGAAGCGCTGCACTGCCTGTATTGTTTTGTCTTAATAGATGGCTTGTTATTTTGATGTTGAAGGAATTCAAGCCATACTATAGGCATAAAGCCAAACTCTCTTGGGTTTTCTTGCTTTATATTTTTCTGTTGCATAAGAACTCAAACTAAACAGAAAATCCCAGAGATTTCTGTGCCTCCCATGAAGTCTTCCCCAGCTAGACTGTCTCCAACTTTGCCATACAGTACGTATGACAGCTCTGGGAAGAGCTACAGTGCTGAAACATATACTGGGGGGAGGATGAAGGGAAAGGGGAAGAAGAAACAAAACAAAACAAAACAAAAAAAATAATCACCCAGGGATTTGAATTTTTTCAACTAAATTCTTGAGCAAAAGAATCAGAAAATACCACCATGCCAGATGAAGTACGGTTCTTGACACAACAATATCTTCTACATGAATGCAGAATTCTTTGTCTTGTCTAATGGCAAGAGCAAGTAGTATAATCCAATCTTCAAAACTCTAATTTAGTCTTACCCATGGTTTAGACCATACCCTGCTCATCATGAGCAACACTGCCTTATTTATGAGCTGTTATACACCAAAGGTATTAGTGCTTACGTTCACAACCTCCAAAGAGTACCTGCAGCAGATATGGCAGCTACTTCTTTACTCCTGAAGGATGGCTTTAAAAAGCAGAAAGCTACTAGCATTTAATAAAACTAAACCTCAAAGCCTAGCATTAAATCAGTAAGCAGGAGACCAGTACCATTTGCTGCACAGTTTGTGACTGTAACACAGGACAAGCTTATGCAATATTAAACAACCTTACAGTCAGAAGAACCTCATCTTACTCATCACCCAGATATTCACCAATTAATTAACTTTTTATCAGTAAGACATTAACTGTTAAAGACTTAAACAAGCTTAATTTGATAATACATAATTTGCCAGATTAAAACCAAACCCAACACCTTTGTCTGTTCCAGTTCCCTGCAAGGGCTGCTGTCGTCTTGGCCTCTTTCGTGCTTCTACTTGGTGTCCAGCACCAGACACAGGAGGTCTCACCATGTCCCCAGTTTCTCCTTCACCATGATGCAGGCATGAGTGTGCTTCTTTATTTACATTACTCATTAGCTCTTCATATTTCTGCAATTAAAAAAAACCACTTCCTGAAAACACAATATGCAGCAAAAACCTCAGGTGTCCTCACTATCTTAAAGTAGGTAAGTAGTATGTTACGCATAAAACCAAGCAACCCTGGCCACTAAATAGCTTTAGTAACTGTAATGAAGGTGCTTTAAACCTGCAATAGAACTGTAAATCTCAAATCAAACTGTAAATCTTATGTTTTCCTCAATCAGGAAGAAAACATGTACTCTAGCATATAGAAGTTTTACTTTGCATAATTCACTACAACAGCAGTGCCTGGCTATCTTAAGTTGTATTTTGGAGATGTCAGTAGCCCTTAACATTGCACAACTATAAAATGTCTTTGAATACTTGATGCTGACTTGTTCTTTAAAACATATCAAGCAGAAAAAGGGGTTGGACCCATTTAGACCTTCTGCACAAATATGGGTAGTAGGACAGGATTATCTACATAAATGGAACTCCTTTATTTATTGTTATTATGGTAGCATAAGAGAAGACATTACTAAGAAATTAAAGATATCACTGGATAAGGTGGTTTAAGCCAACCAATGTTTTGAAGTTCAAAGGCATTTTAAAGAGTTTACCATGACAGATTTGTATGTATTACAGAAGGTGCTTCAGGCATAAAAACTCCCCTTCTGATTCTCTTTACCATTGTGAAAATAACTCATGCTAATAAAATCTGAAAGGACCACATTCTGAACAGAATCATATTACCACTAAAAACCAGTTAACACTGTTATGGGAAATCACTTCCTTTTCTTGAAAAACATGACAATTTCTTTCTCTGTCCTATTCTTGGATAATTCCCCAGCTGCTAAATGCTGGGTGGCAATGGCATTTTCAGTGGGATGCTCCCCATAACTAAAAAGTTACTACAAGCATAAGCATTGCAAAAAGAGGAATTTGCCAAAACAGACAACAGAAGATTTTATACAAAATCCTACTTAGCCCCAGAGTCCTCTAGAAGAGGGTAAAATGTCTTTCCTCATTTGGGCAGGCACATTGAAAAGTATTCCCTAGAGCCACAATAAAGTTAAGCAAGACTATTATTCCTGAGATAGATCAGTCTGTCAGTTGTTCAATTCTACTACAGATAATTTGCAGAAAAGATTTACTGCTTTAACTTTTTTCTTCCCCTTCTGATACAAACAGAGTGACATGATCCACAGTTACTGCCCAGTCACCACCCATCCACAGTTACTGCCCAGTCACCATTACGAACTGTTACATTTCTAAAAAACAAAACACCAAATAAAGAGCAGCTATGCAAAAATTCCACCTAAGAGGTCACAAGCGGCCTCAACAGGCTCTCAAACTTAAGATGGTGCATTCATCTCCTTAATTATGAATCTTGGCATTATAGAATGACGCTTCTAACTTGGCTTTCTGTTTTTCAAAGACTGAAGAAATCAGAGCTACACCCATCTCTTTTCCCATGCTAATGGTAGTTTTAGCCCTCTTTTGTAGTTTTACAGGACTATTGTGATCCATGAACTCAAATGTTGGATTCTCCAATTTTCAGGATTACATGGATATTTTATTTTGGGAGGAAACACATATGTGTGACTTCCCAAACTTTCTGGCTGCCAGTTATAATTTACAGAAATATTACCTCTTTCCATTCTTGCTCTCTCTTTTCCAGAATTGTGTAAAGTGAGGATGTGTAGGCCTTCTGTAAGCAAGCCTTCAGCTTGTCTTTACACTGATGGCTTGATTGAACATGAATGTCAAAACACTTCTTCCAAGAACACTTACTATGTGTACACTTGACAAGTTCCTCATGAATTTTACTCAACAAGTACTCAAGCTCAACCAGAGTCTTCTCCTCATACCGATTAATTTCATCCTGCAATCTCTTTGTCTCCTGAGCCTCCCATTCTCGCTGCTTTTGGTCTAGTAACATCTTTATTTCTGCTTCTTTCTGAATGGAGAGGTCATACTTCTGCTTTGCAAGATCCTCCTTTGCTGTTGCAAGTATCTCTTTAATTCTGTTTCTGTGATCATCTAAGAATGATCGGTAGTCTTTCTCATTTTGCTCTTGTATCTGCAGGATTTCTTCTTGCTTTTCTTTGTTCCACTGAGCACGGGCTTTTGCTAGTTCTGCTTTGATAGCTGCAGGGATTTCTTCTTTCTTTAGCTCCAATTCCTTCTTGAGAGAAGTTACTTTTTCTTCAAGTTCTTTCACCCTTGGTCCAGATCTCTCTGTATTCTCATACTCTTTCTTCCATTTCTCTTCAGCAGCTGAGAGAACGAGGGCTAACTGATGAATATATAACACGGTTGTTATAAATATATACATACATTTACATATACATAAACTATCACCTTGGGTCACTATCTATTGGAGATTTTTCTCAAATTATTTAATAAAACTATAATCCTATGTAGGAAAAAAAAATGGATCAGAACCAGAGTACACCAGAAGCACCTTTTCCTAATGATTCCCCACTGATGTCTACATTCATTCCTCAGAAATATACAAGTATTTTGGGCTACCTGCTTTGCTGCAGTCTCTTTGTGCTCTTTTTCCCATTTTTCTTGTTCTATCTTTAGATTTATTTTGTACTCTTTGAGGTTTGTTAGTTCTTGCAGCCACCTGGTATGAGCTTGGGTTAAAGCTGCATCTACCTGTAAGCAGATTAAAAAAACCCCTACTTCAGTCACCATCAAATACATTTTATTATTACTTTCATGCAGCAACGAAAGAGCAGACTTCAGTTGGGACAGCCTATATTTACAGAAACTAAAACAATCAGACCAGCAGCATCTGATGCATTTCTTGATGCAAACTGATACCAAAATGATTAATATTACATTTATCTTTAACGAAGTGGTATAAACTAAGTCAGTGTTGCTCAGTTCTGTTCAAAACTTGTCCAGCTATATGAAAAACTAACAGCCAGAAAAAACAAGCTCCATGCTATAGCTTCTGCAGAAATATTTTAAGAATATATTTCTAATCTACCAAATATCAACTACTGAGCTTAAGAGAAAGTGGAAGGCAACACTTTTTTTGTGACTTAATTGCACACAGCAGTTTCACAGGCTCCAGGCAGACAGAACAATTATTTGTTACCTGGCTGGCAAGTTTTTTACGGTATTTATTTTCCAGTTCTATTTCAAATTCTTTTAAGGCCTCTTCAGAGGCCATCTTTTCTTTCAGAGCCTTCTGGATCTGCAGCCTCTGGTCTTCAACAATCCCTTCTAACTCTTTAGTTGAAACTTCATCCACAACTGTTACTTGGTCAGTTTGGCTGCTGCAGTCATTACATTCAACTACAGTTCTTCTCACTTCTTCCAGCCTACTTTGCCATTCTCTTTCTATTTTTGCAAAGACTTGTTCTTTATTCTAAGGAAAAAAATATCTTTAAGAAAATCTTCCCAGTGCCCAAATGACTCGAATTTCACTGTATTTAAGAAACAAAACTTTCTTTACACCAATAATCTTTCCTAACAGAAGAAGAGCAAAATCATGCTAAGAGGAGAGAGTTTGGCAGTTCATCACAGCTTTATTCCCTGGGATCGGATACAGAAAGAACTTTTATATGATAACTGAAAAAAACAATAGAAAGCATAACCCCTAGCCCAGGGATCAGGGTGGAAAACTCCAGCGTATTTTCAGCTGTGACATTCAGGACATTCTGTATGTTACTTTACAAGATCTAGGGTTTTCTTTTTCTGAAATATTAAGCAATCACAATACCTACTGACTTCTTCAGAGGCTCAAAGTGACAGAACGCTAAAAGCCACTTCAGATGGCAGAATAACAGTGCACAAGTGTATTTACATAGAAGTTCCTTCTGAAAATAAACAGAAAAAAAACCCCAAAACAACCCCTGAAATAAGTTCCACACCTCTTTTTCTTCCTTCTCCCAGTGAACTTTGGCTAATGCAACTTCCTGTTCAACCTGCTGTTCCTTTTCTTCCAGCCACTGCCTCTTTGCTGCTATCATAGAACTGCGGTGTTTCTCTTCAAGCTCATTCCTCAGAAGCTTAAGAGAGTCTTTTTTTTCTTCTAGAAGCTGTTTCTTGAGCTAGAAGGAAAAAAAAGGAAGTATTCTCCAAGACATAATGAACTGCTCTGGCAGCAAGTGAGGAGAATGCATAAGAGGCATGATTAATGCTCTAGAGCCTCTGCACTGATCTTCCTGAGGACACCTGAACAAGAGATGCAGCTATCAAAAGGAGGTGTTTTAAGGCATGATATCAGAGGTTACTATAGGCTATTGCTCTAAAATAAGTTCTCATCAAGTATCTTTACTCCCAGTATACTTTGAGATGCACCTCCTTCTGTACTTGCTTAGGAAGATAGTTGACCTACTTTAGTCATTTCACACTGATATCTTCAGAAAAATCACTATAGCAGCCAGAATTCATTATTACTTAAAATAACCACAGTATTTGTAGATCAGTTTTATATAGGAAGAAGAAAACTTGTAACATCATTCAATTTTTTGGAAAACTGTCTCATGAATGTAAAACCTCACATTGAATGAGCAGTCCTCAAACATCAGAATCATGACTACATGAAAGTGAATAGCTATTTGAAAGGTTATTTCTACAATATTTTAAAACCTGGGACACTAGTATATTATCTTAGCCACCAACAGGTTATATTTATGAACTTTATGATACAGCTGCATGCCTTCCAAGTACCTTCCCCTAACAATTACAAAGTTAAATACATTTATGGATATCATATCTTGAAAACAGTCTGAAGTGATATAGTTTACAGATACTTCCATTAGTACCTTCTCTTCCTTCAGCTGCTGCTCTTGCTCAAATTTCTCCCTTAAAGTAGCTTCCAAGTTGTTCTTCTCCCCACAGACTCCGATGTAACATTCCTTCACGGCAATCATCTCTCTGTTCAGCTCCTCTATATTAGCCCTTCACAGGACAGATTATTTATTATCAATTAGTCTTTACATTCACAGCCCAGCAATTCTGTATTAAAAAAAGCATAACTAGCACTGCAGGCCAGACAGGAAATGTTAAAGTTTCAGTAAAGCGAAAAAAAAAATGGTAAGTCTTACTTTAACTGCAAGATTGTCTCTTCATAAGCTTTAATAAGCTGCTGTTTTTCTGCAGCATGCTTCTCCATCAGGTCTTTCTCAAAATGCGCTTTTGTATCCTCATGATGTTGCTGGTAAGTTCTTTCACACCTACAATTTCAAGAAAGGAAAGTTACGTAGGCTTTTCTTCCCCTTTTAAACAGGGTTCATTTTTAACTAAAGAAAGAAACTAGCTTTCTAATATCGATCTCCCCTTGTATCAGATTAGCTGGCACAAGGTTATACATGCAGACTAAGAGTCCATAAACAGAACTAAACATAGTTAAGAGACTTACCTGTCAATGGCTTCTTGTTTATCCTGATCAAAATCCTGAACCATCTTCCTCATCTGACAACAGAGATCTTGATTTAAGCTTTTCAGGTTTTCTTCATTTTCTCTGAGTTCTTCAATAGTCGAAGTACAGCTCTGGACAAACGAGGGTCAGGTAATAGTTGAGTTGTAAAGAACTCTGATTGCAGATTTTAGCAGCAGTGGGTTTGTGTGTGTGTTTTTGTGGGGATAAGCAGCGTCTCTCTTACCTCAACTTCTTTTAGCAAAGTTTCATTAGCCTTTCTGAGTCTCAAAACTTCTTCGTTGAGATTATCAGAAACTGAAGGACTGGCCACTGGAGTATCATACAGATTTGCAACAGGCTAAAACCAAACAAAATTAAGATGATGTCTTTTGAGATATATATAATTAAAATGCTGATGCTTTCAGAAGTTAAAGCTGCCAAATAAAAACTGCACTTAGAAGAAATAAACAAACAGCACAAAAGGTAATTATTGCAGTGGAAAATAGAATAATATCACTGTTACACTAGAGGAATTCTTGAAACTCATAGCACCATGAAGGTTTAAAGTAGCTCACACTTGATGTTGAGCTTGCAAGCTGAATGACTACTATCATCCAACAGACAGCACACTTTCTCAACATATTAGATTCCTATCCCACATCCAGGTCATAATACGTAGATTACAAGAGCAGATGTCACAAGTCTGATCAATTTGTAGAGGGAAAGTAACAATGGGGTGAAGAGAGATACAGGAACAAACAAATTCCTTATTGATCCAATTACATAGTGAAGGCCATCTGAAGGCAGTCTGTTTAATGTTCCATTATATAACTTTACAATATTACCCACTTCCCCAGAGAAATCACAAAGCTTTTTGGCTAAAGAAAACCTATTTTCTCCAATGAAATTTAATTCTGAAAAAGCAGAGCAGCCATTAAGTTCTATCAAACAAGTAAGCCATTGTATCAGAACTCACCTAATAACACTGTTAATACACAATAATAATAACACACAATGCTGTCCAAGTTCCACTAGTCAGTTTCTTTTGCACCAAATATATAAACCACAGCATCATCTAAATGACAATACTTTCCTTAAGATGACAGGTTTACTTAGTTGCTATGAATACCCAGCTGTGAGTAAACTTTTTTGCCTATTTTCATAAGAAGTTCACTAAATTCCAGTACATCTTTAATTTTTAAGAAGTGTGAACAAACCAACCTCTGACTCTTTGGATGCTTTTTCTGCTTTCAACAACTGCTTGTATTCCTCTAAAGTCTTCTGGCAATCTTTAAGATCATTTTGTAATTGAGTAATTTGGTTTCTCTTCATTTTATTACTGCTCAATAAACGTTCCAGCTCAGCTTTTAATTCTACAATGATTTCATCTTTAGAGAGCTCTTTATCCATGTCTCTGTTCTGCACTGCACTATTAGGGAAGACAAAACTGGTTCAGTATTTAAAAGACAAAACACATTTATCTGAAAAGTAGTGGCAGCAAATAGAAGAGCAACTAATACTACCAGAAATAAAGATGTCTAAGAGGTAATAGTAAAAAAATGAGAGAACATGAATACAGAAGCCATATGCTTTTGCATCAAGTTGCAATTAATGTACAGAAAACTTGTTCATTCAGCTGTTTCTTCAAAAGATTCATTCTCACATAATGTGAGGGTTTTTTGAGACAACTCAATTGGTTGTTTTAAAAAACATCTTCAGCATTAAGTAGCTATGTAGAATCTTTGATCAAAAAGTTATCCATGCATGCAACCCATACAATCCAATGAGTCCCTATGACATCTGAAGATTTATTAAGCAGCAATTAGGCATCCAATTTATAGTATTAGTTCAGTTTCCTGTTTCCCAGATTACCTGGCAATACAAGCAAAATTTCAAGTATGTAACAAAACCCCTATGTGCTGATCCAGTAAGACCATCTCGTACACATCACTTATAATCTGATGCTTTGATTTTTTTCTTCCAGCAAGAATCACTTGATACCTGCAGAACCTTGGTTTCCTCCCAGTGATTTTTTTAATTCCCAGCTCTACATAGGAATCACCCAAGTTCGTATGCATCTCTCCACCTGCATCGTTCAAAAATACTCCAAGCTTGGCAGCAGATTCATACAAAGCTATTTCTTCCTTTAGTTCCGTTAATTCTTCCTTAAATGAAGAGACAGAAAATTATACCGAGCAGAGAAACTCCAAGCAAACACAATGGTTAGACAGATGTATGATATCAGAAGAGTAAGCCCCATTGTATTTTAATGGAGAGGGGAGAGAGGTCCAACGTGCAACACAGGGAGATGAAGCAGTGAAAGGACATGTTTGTTCCCCCAACAAACACAAAGAATTTCAAATACCAGCCTCAGCTTAATGCTCATCCCCCCTTAAATCAAAACAGTAAGATATTTAATAAAATTAACCTGCAAAGCCTTGTTCATGTTATTGCTTATTATTTGTGCAGACTGAGCTTGTTGCAATTGAAACCGTAACTGATTTGTCTCCTGCATCGAGCCTATTGCAGGAAAGGAAAGGGAGAGAAAGAGCATATCATAAATGTGCGACAAAGACTATGCAATCTGCAAATGGATCACAAACACAGCAATGTTGATTCTGGTAACAGGGATTATTCTGTTTCTGTTTCCTTGACCTCACTAATAGCTACTACATACATTACTATTAAAAGATTTCAATGTGTAAAGGTAGACACAAGTCAAATACACAGACAGCAGAATATTTCACATGCTATTCCTACTGCTGTAAGTTTCCAAGAACCAGCCTCCATGCACAAATACAATTTCTTTCTCATTGAGATCTGAATTTAGCATGGCAAATCAAGTCAAGTGCCTACAGCTTGCTCTGAAAGGCTGTTGTTTAGTCCTAAACTGAGTTTACACATATATAGCACAAAATGCATACAAAAAGTTTTATAACTCATTTAGGGTTTTGGTGGGTTTTTTTGGCTTGGGGGTGGGGTATTTTATTTTTATTGGGGATTCTTTTTACACTTCAGTCTAGATTTAACTAAATTTCGTTTAAGTCTGACTAATGCACTGCATAGGAAATGGTCTAGCACACATTTAGCTTGATGTAGATTCTATTTTAATAACAACATAGATGTGTAATTTCATACATTGAAGAAATGAAGCCATTTCTGCAAGGAAAGATAAGGTATGAGGTAAGAGGCAGACCTGTTTGCAGTAAATTTGCACATTGCTTTTGGCTTTCTTCTAGGCTTCTTGTCAGTCGATTTATTATTTCTGTTTTTTCACATTTAGTTTCTTCCAGCACTTTTTCAAGTTGCTTAACATGCTCTCCTAGATTTTTGCACAGCTCTTTCTAGGAAGAGAAATTATTTTTACTTATGTTACAAACATCTAGTCATGTAGGACAGTTTCGGATACAGAAAGAGTCAATACATACAGGTCACAGGGGAAAAAAAAAACAGAATCAATCTGATGCCTAAAGGGGTAGAGGCCAGCTAAATCAATCACTGATCAAATGCTATTCTTGGCTGACAAGTCACCTCTTACAGCATCAAAGTTAAGTTTTCACTAGGAGACAGTAAGTATACTTCTACATAAACACCCATGGATGCGAATCATTTGTAACTTCCTAGAGAAGTTAAATTTCCAGCATGTCAGCTTATCCTCTGTAATTCTTCACATATAGTTAGTTTACTGGAGAAAAATCAAGCCTTCACATTATTTATATTAAGCCTCAGTTTAACTCAACTTAGTTTATTTTGACTGAGCTTAAGCCAAGCTTTCAAGTTCCAATGCTCCGTAAAAGAGGAACTGTAGTTTTTTCACTTGATATACAAAGTAGACCTTCATAAGGCATTATTTAACAGTTACCTACACAGACCTGGAAGGCACAGAACCTTGTCTTTATGCTTTTTGACTTTTCTATTTTCTCTTGAAAAACAGGAGGCCTCTAAATACCCCAAATATACTCCATAAAAACCCCTTTTTTGCTGTAGAGACAAAGCTGTGTAAGCTTTGTTGTGGTACCAAGACAGAAATTAGGCAGCATGCTCCTGTTTATAAGCAAGTGCTAGTTACCGTTTCAAATGCACAACCTATTTATTTTTATGAATATTTATACTGAGACAAGAATTATAGTCCTAGAATTAATAAAAATAATTATATTTCCATTATGTGAAAAAAGAGGACAATTTATTAAGGCTTGACTACATTGCTCTAATATTTCTAATAGTGTAATGGACTCTTGTCAGGTAGAATAATTTTAATCAGGTCTATAACCATGTGACACAATCCATATCAAACTCCATCTCAAAGCCAGCCTTTTCTCCCCCTTCTCTCCTTTCAAATCCATGCTTCTCAAATACAGTGACTGTTCAGTGGTCAAATCATTTTTGAGACTAAAGCTTAGCAAAAAACTGTTTAATAAACAGTTCTTGTAGCAAAAATATCACCTCATTTCTTAACTAGGTCTTTTCTTTCCTAGATTTCTTTGCAAGTACTCTTTCAAAAAGAGACTGCACAGAATGAAAGCTCAGGAGAGAAACTAAGACAATGAATTCCTGCCTCCTCCACATCTGTTACGTACAAACTCACAATCTGAGCTCACAATTGCCTGGAGATGTTTGTAAAAACATACCACATAGGCTCTGTAATATTGAGACTTACATAGAATTTCCTTTCCATTTGCTTAGCTTCTTCCAGAAAGAGTTATTATAGATCAAAAAGTGCAGTTTAGGAAACACATGGAACTCTACAGCCTCTCCAGTACAGTACTCAGGGTCCTAAAATAATTGCTCACCTGTTCTCGGAGTGCAGATTTTGTAGTCTCAAGTTTCTGCTCTAATGATAATACTTGCTTTTCATACTTCTGTTTCAGTGCTGAAATAATGCTCTCATGTTGTTCTCTGGCTCGCTGAAGGGCATCTGATCGCTGAAGTTCTAACAGCTGCTTCTGCATGCTTTCCATGGCTACCTCTGCCACTTTGGATTGCTTCAATATCTGTAGGAACAGTATTAGGATAGCTCCCAGTTACACATATCTTACTTTTGCTCCAATATTCCATATGACAATTGAGGATTCTTTTTTGTGCAAGAGTTGCTAAAAGTCCTCAGATACTGCCTGGAATTTAATATAAACTATTTTCCCCCAATGTGTCCTATTTATTCATCATATATTCAGGTTCTGCAACGATCATAAAGAGTGTTTCAAGAGACTAGCACTTATGTTTAATGCAAATGCACCACAAATGTAACTATAGAGATCTTCCACAATAAAGAGTTTAAATATATTTATAGTACCTGCTCCTCATTGGTAGTAAGATTCTGAATTTGAGTTTCAAGTGCCTTTATTTGACCTTCAAGATGCACTTCCCGTTCCTTTCCATTCTGATAGAGTTTTTGAGACTCACGAAGACTAACAGCCAAACCATCTTTTTCATCTTAAGAGAGAAACATTATATTGTGTGAGAATGTGGCCAGCCACCCAACAACTTCATGGAACATGACTGTTCAGTATATCCCTGCTCTACAGAACCATTCACTATGATCCCTCTGTCTCACACCGTGGCCAAGAAGCAGAAGGCAGAACAAAAGCATTCAGTCTTCATCCAGTAACTACTTTCATCCTCTGGTAGCTGGAAGGACTCTGATGTACTGTACCTTCAGAACCCCAGTGGAAACAAGCTCCATTGTGTCAGCACTAGGAACTAGTCCCATCCCTTACATCATTTAAAAGAAGAAATGAAATAACTCCCCTGGAGGAACAGCCAAGACACTGCAAAACAGTTGCCAGCTGAGGTTTTCTCTCTTCTTTGCTACTTTTGCCTTCTAAAAATTATATTAAATCTCTAAGCTCATAACTCTTTGTTCCTATAAGGGAGACTAAGACAACCACCAGTCTCCACTACAGCTTTGATCATTTGGGAAAAGCTTCTCTCTATATACAGTTCAGAAAACAGCTTGTTAAAACAGACAGCACCAAAAACCCCTGTTTTTATAGATATACAGCTCTAACGGGGGTTTTTTATATATATTTTTTATACTTTTAACACACTACTTCAGCAAACTTCTCACTTTTCTGTACTTTTTTAACGCCTGGCACACAGGGACTCTGGAATACAATGATGGCCTTGAGAATGCAGTAAAAGAGCATTATGCAGTCAGGCAACTTTCTTTACAATAATACTTGGGGGAGAAGGTTAGGTCTATATATCCCAAATCAAGTTTATAAATAAAATCAATACCTGCAGGGACACTACCTAAATCAAAGTTTCAGAATAAAAATGTTGCTGGATACAAATGAAATCAAAGAACTAGTACAAGACATTTTACCTGTGACCATTGAAAGCTGATGATTCAAATACCTAATCTGCTGTGCACTCTTCTCTAGCTTGTCATTAAGTTCTTCCAGTTGTCTTTCTCTTGCTTTATTTAGAACTTGAAGTTGAAGGATCTGCATATTTTCTGAAGAATCTGCCAAATTTCAGATAGCACACAGAGAAGTCAGCACAGTCAACTAACCAAGAAGCAGTCACAAGTAATTCCTGATATTGTTATTCCACAAGTAATTGCACAAGTAATTCCAAGATATTGTTTTATACAATGCCAAATTAATTGTTGGTTCACAAAACTGCAACAATTTTTAATCCATGTTTGACTCACATCACCCGAGTTGCTCTGGTAGCAACGAGATGAAGAATTGTAGGAATCACCAATGCGATTCAAACCTAAGAGCAAGCCCGGATACAGGTTTACATGCTGTGAATTCCCAGAATCTTGCAGAAACTATATATTTTCAAGATGTCTAACAAGCAAAGAAGTTTGATCATTTGAAGTATGCTTAACAGAAAAGCCCCATGTGGCATCAAGCAAAGTATGCTTCCTAAGGTATAGCAAATCATTATTTTCCAATATTATAAAGACCAAGTGCCAGCAAAAACTTAGGATTCAAGCTACCAGAAATAATTCCACTCACAGTCTCACCAGACAAAACTATATTTTTAATAGCCTGAAATTCAAATACCCTGATCAAAAAGAGCTAATTTCTGGATTAAGGGGTGAACATGAACACAAAAAAAAAAAACAAAACAAGCAAACAAATAAAAACAAACCCCACACAAACACAAACTCGGGGCTCTCACAGTGTAAGCTTAGAGCAAAATAAAAGTCAGGTACATCAACATGCTTTTAGTTGTCCTCTCACTAGAAATCTACCGAAATAAACAGACTTTCTGTTGCTGGTTCCAAGTGGGCTTTTCACACACGTTTACTTCAAGTCTAAACAGCAAACACTTACTGTCATCATTGCCCAAGAATTCATGTTGCAAGTCTTCAAACACTTCATTTCTTCTGGTTCCTTCTTGGAGTACCGGCATTTTTTGATGAATGCCATTTTGGTATGGTTTATAAGTCACTTTGTAAGATTCTGGTGACTGACCATCAACAACATCAGATGCAACAAATTGCTGTTGTGACAATATATAGATAAGAGGAAATAAATTAAAACCACAACAGTAGTTCTGCTCTATGAGAACATTTTTGATTTTACATGCTGACATTAAGAGCTCTAGTAGCTCCTTATTTTCAGGTTCCAACCCAGCACACCATCTCAGTGTGATAGAAATTTTCATGGAAGCATCCACTTTAGGAGTGCAGTGAAGTCTGAACTTCAGTAGAGTAAGTACACACTTAAGTGAATCAATCGCATTCACTCTATCTCATGGAATTCCACCTAGCTACCAAGAGGAAAAAAAACAACGAAACCCATGCATATATGAAAATATAATTATTTAACATTTCATTGTTTTAAATAGACTACAGAATCTCCCATTAATGTTTAAGATGATATTACGAGAATAAAAACATTTGGAAATACTGGAATCATAGAACAGAATCACAGAATCAACTAAGCTGGAAAAGACCTTTAAGATCAGTAACAACAGTTAAACTACCAATAGTTAAAGACCTGTGAACATTTTCCAGAAGAGACAGAAAATTGCATCAGCTTCTGAAATACCTTAAGATGTTCCTTTGGAGCATCTGAAAAATTTATTATCTTATTTTGCTGGTTGTTAAATTCTGGTTTATGGCCATTTGTATATGGCCTGAAGTTTTCAGGAAGACGATACACATTGCTCTGTTGGTAGCGACTTGGAGCACTAAACCCTTCTCTACCAAGATACACGTCATCAGGATCCTCTTGACCATTCTGGTCACAGTAATCTTCTTTAACTTCATATAAATGTTTCTTTTCTTCCTCGTTATGTAGGCCATTCCAATTATTGCCATGTTTTTCAACATGATCATTTTGCTGGTCACACAAGAATTGTTCAGGGTACAGATTTTGTCCTTGTTCATAAACCTATGAATTGAGAAGAGGTTTAGAATTGCTTTCTCAAAACCTGGATTTCTCCCCACCTCCTTTTTGCTAGGGTTACCCTTAAATTAGAAATACTTTAAATTAACAGCAAAACACATTACCTACATGAGAAGCATTTCTCTAATGAATTTAAATACTACTTAGCATATGATGAACAAGCAGTTTCTAATAATTACATGACTGCTCATACAAGCTTACATTTTGAGGATCACTTATCAAGGGATGATCATTCCACCTTCCATCACGCTTCCCGGACTCATGTGATCTAGAGAAATACAAGCAGCTTAACTATGTACTTATAACTTCAGGAAAAAAAAACAAACAAAACAAACCATCTCTTTGTTAAATTAAGTGGCATCTAGTTTGTTTCTCATGGAACACAAACCATACAGCTGTCCTTTTACTTGGATTGCTTTTATGCACCTCATCAGCTGAGATTTTGCTTTAATCTCAAATGCACAATATAAGTAATAAAAAATGATGCAAAATTCCTTACTGCTCCTCAGTCTCATGTAAGCTACAGTCCGAATAGCTGGAGAGCTGGTCTCCACTGTCCTCCAGCATGTCATGGGGAAGGTCTGTCAATAGTTGTTGCAACTGAAACAGAACAAACAACATTCATTACATGCCTTTCAAAAGAATGCGTACAAGTTCTGCCCCGAGAGACAGAGAGGGGCAAAAAAAGCCACTTGCACAAAATCCTGGTTTTTTTCCTATATTATTTCCGGAATTCACAGAGGTGCTTATACCAGAGAATGCTTAATAAACTAGAGTACCAAGCAAACGATTTTTGGCAAGCTCTTGCTAAGAAAACAGCCGCACCAGAAAGAGGTAAGGAAAATGCCACCAGGTAGACATGTCCCAGGGCAGACTACTTTTAAAGAATGATCTGCAAACTAATCACACCAGGGTTTCTCCTTCCTAAATCCCAGGCAAGAGAGGTACTGGACAGTAAAAACATACTCTTATCTGGATTTCAATCCAGGCTTCTCCAAAAGAACTTGCCAGTCAGCGTTATTAGATGCAAGAAGTCATCACTGCAACGATAAGTGGTTTGCTCAGGTGTTCAAATGAAATCACCAAGCAACTAGACATGAACAGAGAGAAATATCACCAATTCGAGTTCAGAAAATAGATAGCTGAGCCACTAAAAAAAAACCCAAACCAAACAAAACAAAACCAAGCACACAACCAAACCACACCTGAACTTACTTGTTGTAATGATTCCCATATAGATTGTACCTCTTCTTCCAATTTTCAGAGAGGCTTTGATATGGGGCCACTCATTGGGCTTCTTACAGATCTGAGCCATGAACTCTTTTTCTTATTAGGTGACTTGAGAACTACACAATATATTCAGAGTTATTACATACCGTTTCTGAACCCTAACCCTATTTTTCTCAGCACTCTCAAAGCCTGTGTTAGTAAAAGCCGAAACATTAGCTGCCCCATGCTAAATACTTTGCTAGCTTTTCTTTGTTAAACAAACAAAAACCCACAAAAACTATCAGCCACAAAAAGTTTATCTCAAACACACCCTGTTTTCTCAGACACTATTTTACGTGCTCTCTAAAACCAACAGAGAAGTGAGAACAACTTTTCTAAATGTTCACAGGACAACAGAGCACCAAAAATTTGTTCCTGGAAATTCACTAGTGGCATGAAGAAGTTTCCCTATCATTAAGGCATTCTCTAGATTCAGTATATCTCAGCTCCAGGAAGCAGGAAAAGAAAGGCAGCATCATTCACTGAAGATCCACTTTCATTTGCTCTACTTGCAACCAAGGACCAACTCAAGCACCACAGGTTGAAGATTATAATCCTATCTATGCACACTGTTGCTCATCCACTGTAACAACACTACAATTATTTCACTACTTGTTCTCCTGCACAAACACAAAATCCTTTTCTGGGTAGAAAGTTTGGAACAGATAACAGATTCCATACAGAGTTGGCAAAAGCACCTTTCCAATTGGTACAGCTACTGTTCTACCACACATTTTTGTGAGCATTAGTCTCTTACAATACCTGCCCTCCAGACAATCATCCCTGAAGTATATACTGGGGATGTTACCTGTCATAATCATGACTTACCACCCTGTAAGAAACCATTATGCACATTCATGTTAAATGCACGTTTTGCCAATTGTCTTTATGAAACAAAAGGAACAGAAACATCTGAAGTACTTCAACTTCAAAGAAATCCCAAAACATTTGAATACAGTTTTTCTAGAGATTAAAGTGCATAATCAGATTTTTAAAAATGGTTTCTCATTTTTTTTCTAAGCTAAGCAAATTTTCAAGTAGAGATGTTGCTTTCTAAGTATTTGTAATAAGTGAAAAAAGCTGTCTAGAAACACAAAATATAGGTGACACCAGCCTTTTGCATTTGGACTACTGGATAAGCAAGGAGTTAGCAGTCTTCCAGCCATTACATATGACATTGCAATGCACTTAAGATGCACCATCTCATTATCTCTTTACTTTCTATGCCACCCGTGCACAGCACAGCTTGCACTCTGTTTTGCTCTTAACAAAGCCAGCATAGATCTTTTTTTTTTTAACAAGAGACAGAGATGGGAAGAAGCCAGATACTCAAGCCTTCAGATCAAACAGTTTGCTCTTTTTCACCTCTTGTTCTCTTGCATAATCCTCTTGGTCATAGTCTTCATCTTCATGTTGAGTTTGTAGAGCTGCACTATCAAAGTCAAGAGACATTGTTGTCTAATGTTTTTGCACATCCAGCAAAACCTATCGCAAGATAAGAAAACATCACACATGAGAAAAAGGCGAGGAAGAGGACCAAGAAGTGTCACCCTCACTTCCTGAATTAAGAAGTCAAACACATACAAAAATATCATCTTTGAAACAAACTTGCACATTACCTATATCCTTCACTTAAGCTTTTGTTTCTCAGTATATCCAATGTTACTTGCTTCTAAGAATTTAGCATTTAAAACAGATTATTTGGGCTCTTCATATGTTGCCATCATTATTGTTGACTTACAACCAGACATTACTTTCTTCAAGTTCTAACACTGTATGTTATGCATATGTTGAGATACATGCTAATAGTTATGCCCACTTTTCAATCTTGCTTCATTTATTTCTAGGAAATAACTATATTTTGCACAAAATACTAGAAGTAAGCTATCGCGCATTTGGATAGCGGCTCTGATTGAAAAAGTAGGAAAAGTATCATGGAAACAGGGAAAGTATTGTGCCAGTTCCAGATTTCACTGCTTAATGAAGAGTCTGAGACTCCCAGGAGCTTGTCTACACTGAGCAGTGAGTTCACAGTAAGGTACAAGCACTCAAGTGTTGGCTCACATTTGGCTGCAAGGTAAGTTATTCCCTGGTGAAGAGACACTCCTGGCAGGCAGTTATGAACTGGAAAGGACTGATGAAGATTTTACAGAATGGCACACTCTTTGGGCATACACGTATAGCACATGCTGAAGTCCTCACTCGGTATAAAATGAGCTTTACAAGAGCATTATTTCCAAGCTGAAAGACATAATGTGCCACTTTACCATGTTTAAGGGACCTGCTTGCCAATGATATCCAAGGAAACTCCAATACAGCTAGCAGGAGTCCTAACAACGCAAATACCTGTCTCTGGGAACCCCCTAAAGCACCAGCTCCCCCAGCGTGACCACCTGCAACATGTCTCACAGTGAGTGAAGCAGCCATCTTCCCCCGAAACCGCACCAGCTGCAGGCAACCACCTGCCCTACAGACGCCAGTCCCATCCCCGCCTCTTCCCTTCCTTAAACCCTTTCTCAACCCCACCAGCTGAAGAGCCGGATGAGCCCCGTTTCACTCGCTCATGCCCTGTAAGAGCCGCAACCAGTCACGGAGAGCCGGGAGGGAAGGGGAGCTCGTCAGCCGCCGCCTCAGCCCCTGACGGTGGCGGCGCGGGGCCGGCAGCTACGGGGGACGATTTCTGTCGATCACAGAGCGGCCGGGGAAGCACCTCCCGCCAAGGCCTCCCTGGCACGCTCTGCCGCGGCCTCTGCGGGGCAGGAGGCAAGGAAACAGCCCACGGCCCTGAGTCTCACCTGAGCCGCCCGGCGCCGCGGCCACCCGCCTCCACAACAAAGGCGCGCCTGCCGCACTTCCGCATGACAACCGAACCCTGCGCCGGCCGCTCTGACTGACAGCGGCCGGAGCCAACCGGCGGCCGCAGCAGCGCCCAGCAGCACGGGAAGGAGGGATGGCGGGGCGCGCTCGGCCCGCCCCAGCCGCGCTCGGTTGCACCGCAAACCCGCCTCCGCGGACTGTTCGAAAGAGGGCGCGCATGGCCGCGGGAACGTGCCCGGCTAGCTGATTGGCTAAGAGGTCCACCAATGGCTGAGGCGAGGTTTCGGAGGGGCGGGGTCTCCCCGTGACGTTCAGAGTGCGCGCGAAGGGCGGGACGGGCTCGTGTCGGGCGCAGGGTGAGGGGTGTCATCGCGTCACGGGACGAGGCGGTTGCCTGGCAACGCGGTGTGGCGCTGCCGGGGGTGATGTCCTCGGGAAGTCACAGCCCGAGGGCCAGTTCTCACGACAGTGTCACGATGGGAGCTGGCGGGGTGACACTGGCATCCTTCGTTGTCGAGCAGCGGGTTCCCGCCCGCACCTCAAGCACAGCCGCCTCAGGGGAGCGGCTTGCAGCCCGCCTTTCGGCCCCTTGATGGCGGAGGGGATGTGGTGCATAGTGCCGAGGGCCCTGGCTGGGCGGCACAGGAGGAAACCCTTCACGGGGACGCGGCCTTCACCCGCTGACAGGAGCAGCCAGGCCGTCTCCAGGCAGCCTCCCTCAGGGTGCTCAGGGAGCCACTCTGAGAGGTTAGAATCATACAATCACAGGCTGGTTTGGGTTGGAAAGGACCTTAACATAGCATAGTTCCAACCGCCTGCCGTGGGGACACCTTCCACTAGACCAGGTTGCTCAAGGCCCTGCCCAACCTGGCCTTGAACACCACCAGCTTACTTTAATCTGTTTTAAAAAAGTTTCTCTGAGTAAACTAACTTCTCCCACAGATTAGCCTGTAGCAAGCATTTAAAAGACAGGAAAAAAAAAATAGAAAGAAAGGTTTTCTGAACAATGGGGTTTTGTTCCGAGATGAGGAAGATAAGTAATAGCTCCATCTGGTGACACTTACCCTCAGCAATAATAATGCTGCCTGCCTGATGTTGGAGCAGAAAATGGAAGCTGTGGTAGGGGAGAGGCTTTTGGGTCATTTGTCACAGCATTCTTATTGATGGAAGCAAATAGATACATGTGCTAATGTGATTTAGTGAAATTTATAGGAGGTCTGAAAAAGAATGAACATGCTACCCTTGAAATATGACATTATAGGCAGAAATAGCTATTTTTCCCAGGGGTTTCTAGTAACCATTAGAACAGATATTAACCAATTCTCAGCAGCATTTTCATAGCATGAAACGATTAAACAAACAAACAATCTACATGTGCCTCACAATTCATATTCACTTTCTCAAGAACAGTATTTTGAAAAACTTTCCGAAATTCAGGTAACTTTGTTTTTAGCATAGTTACTTCTAAGACTTCCACACAGGAGCTGATAGTGTATTTCACATGAGATAGCTGGTCCATAGAGGACAAAAGCAGCATTAATAACTAAGTGAAGGCACATAAGTGTCAGAAACCAAAAACTGAGTTCCTAATTCCTGCTCCAGAAGTATGAATGTAATTTATTCTAGGAAAATGCCCATTGTCTGTAATGCATGTATATATTGTGTTTGAATTGTATCTAATTAGTTGGATTCTTTGCTTTCTCTCTCATCAAGAGATTTTGAGACACTTGTTTACTGTACTAGCACCCAATTATCTCCCTTTTCTTCCCTTTTTCCTTCACAGTTTTGCTTCAGACACATCCAAAAGCTGCAGCAGCAACAAAACAAAGTTTCTGATCTGACTTCTTTTTAAGCTAGCGATATTCAAAGAGGGAGATACAGACTGCATCACACTGCGATCCAAACATCGCACACTGGCTCAGGATGGTTTTATGCATTTGTAAAGTGAAAACTGGTGAAGTGAAAGAAGTCCCTAAGTCAGCATCTTGACTGGCAGTCATGCAACTTTGATCTCGTACTATCACAACTCCAAGCATTATTATTCTAGTCACAAGTAACTTTGATCTGTACTAAAAATAGAGATGAAGTTCTGCGCATTTTCCTTCTACGACCTGTCATAAACCTCAGGTCTGATGCAAAAGTCAAAACCACCCTACGCAGGTCTTTCTCTCCCCCTGACATGCCACAGAAGTAGCTATTTTTGCTTCATAAACTCATGTCAAGCACATTATGAAGTTTGGCAGGACGTGAGAATAGAAAGGATACTATGCAGGGGCTTAACATTCCAGTTGTAGTTTCTTGCCAGCTATCCTCACAGTGGCACAAAGCTTGAGCACAAACTCTTGCTGGGGCCTCCTTCACAGGTGAAAAACTTGCATAGGATAGAACTGGCATAAGCTTGAGTTCACAATCTGAAGGACTGAGGTATCAATAATGCTAGACTATTAGCAGAGAAATCAACAACTAATGCTTTAAAGCTTCTCACTGCTTCAGTATATGCAATTTAGTATTTTAATCATGTCATTATCAAGGAATGAAATATATTCTATGCCTATTAACTTAGAGCTGACTTAAAAAACATCTTCTTTCTCATCCTAAGTGTGGCATTTAACATCATATTTTCCCCTCCAAGGAAGCTTTTGTCTTCAATAATTTTACATGTATATGACCACTTTTGTCTTCTATGGGGAAGAGCTCTTACTATAGTGTCCCATTTAACATGAATACAGGCAAAAGAATAGAATTAGTTTTTATAGCCAAGTCTTCCAGCAATTGCTGAACTCCACAATCATTGTCTGCCTTGTGGAAGTGAGACATGGGCTGGGAGACAGAGAGAATGTTCCTGCTCATGCCAGAAGACATTGTTTATCTTAAAGGGACAACTTTCTCAAGCCATCACCTGGATGACAAGTTCATTCCCCAAATCCCCCCTGCCTTTCTTCAATTACTTATTGAGTCACTGTTTCTTCAGCAGGAGGCCCAAGAAATCACTGTACACTCTGAATACAGGATTGTTCATATCTATTTATTGTGGCAAAACAATTCATAGGTTTCCTTTAAAAGACTTTTTACCATGTTTAGGAACAAATGGACTCTACGTGAAGAAAGGGAAAACTGTATCTTGTTTTGGAAAGAACATTGGATAAGGGCACATGCAAAGTTCAAACATCTTTTAAATAGTTTTCTTTCAAAATGTACCATTAGTTTTGTTCTGCTTCTCCAGTTTGTAAACAACTATGTAATCAATGAAAATATATTTAGTTTACGTTTAAAAAGAGATGTCTCCAGTATTAATTGCTAGTAATAGTAAAATCATATGCAAGACAAAAATATTAGGATCTAGCATGCTTGTCCTTTAACAAGTTCTATTCCAAAATTATATTACATATATTAATTTCAACTTTGTAAATGTTGCATAATCTCAAATCTTCGAGTAGTCAGACAGTGATAAAAAATAATTAAGAAACCAGACAACCTTTCTGTATTGTGAATGCTACTCATTTCAAACATTACTTGCTAGTAAAGTGCTGTTACAAGCAAAATGAAGTTGTTAGTGTCTATTGAAAGCAGATGACATTTTAGTAATATTCAAATTGTACTTGTTTTGGCAAATAGTTAACAGTGTAGACATGTTTGTTTAACCACCCAAAACTAACTCAGTATAAATAATATTGGTTTCCAATAATCCTATGCTAAAAGGCACATACTAATGTTCCAGCAGTTCGTTCAAGTGAGCATTTGCATGTAGAGGTTTAATTGTGCTTTTAAATAGTTACTGATTCAGTATGACCTTGAAAGTGACATTTGTGCATGTCTAAAATACCTTCTCACAAATGAAGTTCCCACTCTGAAGGTGTAATTTCATTAGGATTATATATATCTATATAACTATGCCTGTTGATCTCTACAGATCTACATAGATATACACATATACATATATTTATACATACACACACAAAAGGGTCTTCTGGAACAGCAGCAGAAAGTGCAGTCTCTACTGTTTTGAATTGTCTTCATAATAGAAAGTTCTCGGTAGTTTTCAAACATGAATTGTCTTGGGATTTGTGAGATCCAAGGGATTATTTGTGATACTGCATGTGTCCCACATTATTCTCTTTCCTTACAGGCTGCTTCAAGCTCACTTCACTTCCAGAAGAGATGATTGGCAAGTTATTTTCCATGTGATACTGAATAAGATGACTCACACTATCAAATATATGGTCTTTGGTTCTCACCTAATGAAAGTAAAAGAATACATTTATGGTTAGACTGTGCTTATAACTGGTTGGACATGAACCTAGCACATTAAAGTCAAAAGGCATTAAAGCCACTGAACTCACTGGAGCGGGATCATTAGGCTGTAGACAGCGATTTAGACTTATCCTTTGACCTGCCATTAGCTGACATGAAAAACAAAGGGCCAAGTTAAAGACACTGAATGTAGAACTGGTCTGATTCTGCTAAGGGGAATGAAATAAACTCCCCACCCCACCCCAAAGAGAGATATTTTTCCCTAAATCCCACTGAGGATTAATTTTCTGATTTACTCTCTCCTCTGAGAAATGTCACTCGAGAGTGCTGTTCTAGGCCTGAGCAGAAGCCAGTAGAATTGAAGTGACCAGCTCTACCTTTTCTGTATCCAGAAGTGTGTTACTGATCGAATGCATTATTTAATGTTAGGGTTATTTTTCTAGCAATATAATAACAACTCAAAAGATGTATTAGGTGTATACACTAATTATCAGCACCTGGACTAACAACGTTTAAATACCTCACTTCTATTTCCATGGTACTTTGGTGCTTGTAAGTTCCTGAATTTAACTTTCAAACCTACTGAAATCTCTGGCTAAATTTAAATTAACCTGGATGAAATCCAATCAGTTCCACTTCCTGGAATGAACCCGTGCATTCATTTTGACTGAAATATCTGAGCAGCCCTGACATTTCAGCATATGAGATGTTCATACCTTGCCCTCAGGATCCACCAAGAGCAGATGCTTTGCTTGCCCTCCCTGAAGTCCACTGAGGACATACTGACCAGGTGACGTTGTGCTCTCTCGCACCAGAAAATCCCCATCGTTGACTAAGAGGCTCTCTGCTGCTTTCCTGTTTAATTTGCCATGGTAACAGTCTTCATTCTTTAGCTGCTGCTTTATTTGTGGCAGAACACAGAGACCAGCTGTGTTGCTTGTGGCACTCTGCTGAACAGCTTCCGGTAACTCTAAAATTAAATGAAAGGGAATGTATTGGACACTTCACCTAGAACTTCACCCTAAAAGGATGCAAGACAGTATTTTTTATTAGCTTTTAAAATATTCAACAGTCTTGAAGCTGTGCTCAAACCAACCTTACAGACTGTAACGTTATGCACATATGAATGCTCACAAGCCTCCAGTGCATTAGGTAAAATTATCACACCATCTCCTCCCGTACCTTAGATGGCAAAGCTTTGGGTCGCTAGGCAACAGGGATTGGAAACAGGAATTTGTCTGATGCTCTACTGTTTTGGGTTTGTATTTCTTTGGTTGTATTAAAAAGTCAAATCTTCCCTGTGAAAACAAGATTTTTGCTGGGGTTTAGCCACTGTTTGGTTTGTTGGGGTTTTTTTTTAAAGATCCAGCTCTTTCTTTCTTCCTTAACAAGCTCTGAAGAGATTGTCATGGATCATTGGGAGAGTCATTTTGACGGGCTCCAGCTATGTGCAGGAATGTAAGACAACATGACCAATGTAGCCAGAAGGGAAGGATTACAGTATGATGCATCTGCTGTGAAAAAACGAACAATTACTGAATGTACTAACAAAACTGGGTGGTTTGGGATATAGCCAGTCAGACTGCAAATGATTCACAGGCAGGATTTTTCTAAGGAAAATAAGAGGATACCACTTTTTCAATGGAATTGTGCAACCTAAGACTTCTCAGGATATCGCCAGTTCTTTTTAGAGCATAATACAGCCCCGGGCTGGAAATGTCTCAATGGTCATGGATTTCCTTTCGTGCAGCTCTGTTCAGTCCTTTGCCCACTTTCTTGTGTGGAGCCAAATCTGACAGAGAGAACACTCAATGGGAAACTATAAAAGACAAAGCTAATAAATTAAGTATTTTCAATAATGAGAACCATCAGTAGCAACTATGCAGTCATTTAATGGCTATCCACCACTTTGAGTCTGTAAATCAAGACTTAATTTGATATACATTTAATATTACTGATCAAACAGTTTGACTTTGATATTAT
>JANHGB010046919.1:53937-76959 GCA_026283785.1 Coracopsis vasa
TGGCATGCTGCAATGAGACACACTGATTAAGTAAATACACTTTATACCAGAAAAGCGAGACATAAGCTATTTTGCTTACAGCAGAAAAACAGGACATGAAATTACAAAACTAGATAGCTTTAGGACATTATATAGACTGAGATCTTTGATAAGGAAATTGCTCTAAGCATTCTTTTATCATAATATCATCTTATATTTCAATAAAGGAAACTCTCCATTTATGCTTCCTGCATGGAGTGCTCCTGTATCTCCTTTTCTCTCCCTGCCTGACAGTAAGCAGAACCAAGGGAGAGAAGCAGCCCTGCCAGCGTGCAGTTTTCATGTGAAGCAGCAGGAACACACAAGTATGGGTGGCTCTGGCAGCCTGGGGCAGGGCTCGCTCAGGGCAAAACCATGCTCCTTCCATCAGTCCTTGTTCTCACACACTACCTCAGGAAACTCACTCCAGTAGCAAGTGCCCTGTGCCCAGGACGGGCTCTCCCCTCTGCTGAGCCATCATGATATAGCACTTGGGTATGGTGCTGGGTCAGCTGCCAGCCCTGCCTGCAGTACACAAGTTCTACACATCCCAGCATCAATACCGGCAGTACTCAATACTGTGACCTCGCAGAGTGCCCCAAGTTTTTCAGAATGGCAGTGATGGAGGTACAGAGAGGTGGCAGAGCAGATTGTAAGGCCCAGCTTCTCCAGAAGACATCCCGATCTTCTGAGCCATCCACAGCACCTCAGAGTGAGGTCTCCTGTGAAGTGCCACTACCAACTTCATAGCCATTGGCAGTGTTGTTCTGAGAACTGTTTGGCATGAAAGCAGCCAAAGGCCAGTTTTTCTTGTACTGTAGGCAAATAATGAGAGTGAAGGAAAGGGATTTTATCCCCAGGGTTAGCTTCCAGAGGGGAGAAGCTCCAATATGGCTGAGTGCATACCGCACTCTGCCTTTCAGCAACGTACCCAGAAGTCTGGGTTAGATGAGGAGGCTCATTTGCTACCCTTCACACATCTGGAAGTTATCCCAGAGCAACTTGCCAGGCTCTGCCCTTCCTCGCCAGGCAAAGCCAGTTTGGGAGTCAGCATGAAGTCAGCACCTAGTACAGCTTTAGTCTGACATGCAGATTCTCACTTAGTTGCACAAAGAATATGGCATTTAAAGCCACAGCCTGCATACCATCACCCATATCCATACAGGGAAGTCAGAAGTTGTATAGAACATTGAACTGTTCAGTAGCTTTCTTATTTTAAAATTCAAACAATTCCTTGGTACAGGTAAAGCAATCATATAAACATGTATAACAACCTGAAAATTGTCTCCATACCTCTCTGGTTAACAGGATCTTTTGCTACATATGCAACGTAGTCTGTTGTATCCTTTAGGAATGAAGACAACAAAAGTCTTTAAAATTGTCATTATGGACAATCCTACAAACACAGCAAAGCAACTGAGCATAAAGAGATATACTTTTAGCTTTAAAAAGCATGCTTTTTTCAGGGTAAACAACTGGAGGTACTAGCAAAGTGGGCTAAGGGAAAGATCAGTGACACACCAGTAGCTATGGACACAGTAATTGACCTGGAATCTTTTTCTTGAAATAAATGCATTAGACCATCTGGCGTTCTTTGGGTCTTCATTAAACTGTGTATTCAATTCCAAACTCTGCAAAAGGAGTAGAAACACAACTGGTGCCTCATCAGCAGGCAATGCTGCTCTCTTCCGCTGCTCCCACAGAGCTCCAAGCCTCTCCTGTGTAATGCATTAGGGCTGCCAGGCGCTGCCTTTAGTCCTTATCAATATCAGTGGAAGATAAAACAGTGTTAAAACACTGCAAAGGACAAGTTAGAATATTCCTGATTTTTAGAATGAAGATTGAGTTTTCAAGGCATCTTAGAGAAAAGATGCTCTTTGAAATACTGTAGAATACAATAGGTACCTGATCTCAATTCCTGCTGACTGAATTTAGGCTGGCTACAATCAGGCTAAATTACTCTGGATCTCAAGGCTGCTGCTGAGATCAGACAACCTCAGTATAATGAGTTGTCTGTTTCACATTCTTTTGCCAGCCAACATTGAAATAATCCTCATTTTTCCTGTCAAAATGAAAAGGGAACTGGAATAGAAAAATCAACATTTCTAGTCATACTGCAATAGCAAGGAGTTGCTTGATAATTCAGTGTTATAGTAAAAATGGTGAACTAATGAATAACATACTTTTAATTATTAAAGATGCGTTTTGTTATTTTGGATATTTAAGGTGGGATGAGGAAAATGCAATTCACAGCTTAAAGGCATGGCTCTCTTGAGGGAAGATGCAATCAGCTGGCAGGAAACAAGGCCCCCATTTGCAATATGCACAAGAACAATCATTTAATAATTCACAATGAATGACACAAGGGGCAGGTCTCAGGGCCAGCAGAACTTGTCCTAGATAATTCTTTTAAAATCTCCAAAGTTAATATCATTAAAACTAAATAGTTCTTATGTGTTCAGTGAACTCAATTTCCCTTCTTTTCCTTTCTGGTTTTTCTTAAAGTTTATAAATATTATAGGATGCAATTTCAAAATGAATTAGATCTAGAGAAGTACTAGAAACTAAAGTAACTGGAGCAGTATCTGCTATTTTTGTACCTTTGTAATGTTTATGTACATGCATGGATGACTAGGCTTTAAAATAAAGCCAGAATAGGCTTTATTCTTGGGCAGAATAGTGTTACTTCTTAACAGTGCAGAGCAACACTGAACTGCAGTTAGACCCTGAACACAGGGGCAGGTGGAGAGACATGCCCGGTGGAAATTATCTCCCATTTTAAATGTAAAGAGAATCTTAGGAAAATTACCTGGACAAGCCACCAAAATTGCCCTTACATGAAGGGCCACTAGATTTATAGTTACCACTGCTGAGCCAGACCTCCGTTTTATTGTATATTCTCCCAGTAAGAAAAGTATCACAAACTACACCACCAAGCCCATGTCCTGCAGCACATCTGTGTGCAAGCTCATCTCTTGGTTGTCCTGCCATTAAGCACTGACAAAACCCAGCCCTGCATAGCCTGTGAGATCTGATAGAATCACTAAAGAGAACCAATGCAGGATAACAATATAAAACTACTGAAAAAGGTAAACAAGCCCTGAGAATTAGTCATCCAACCTGCTGAGCAGAGGTCTGAAAACACATCCCTGAATTTTCCAAGCTGGAAATGTTACATAAAGACGAACTAGACAGCCAGAATCTAGGACAGGGTACGTACTTCAAAAACAAGTCATCTTAAGGACATATTTAAATTGTTTAACTATCAAGAGAACTGAAATTTGGAAATGAAGCACTGTGATGCTCAGCACAACAGTGTGCCAGCACTCGGAGATACCTGGAAATCCCCATCAGGAAGGATCTGCAAAGGCCAAGGACTGTACTGTACAGTGTGGTGTATTAGGACAGCACAGGCATCTAAGGGTGAAATTTGAACTTCTTAGACTTTCAAAATGCCTTAAGCTTTAAAAGCAATCTTTAAGGATGTAGCACTTCAGCACCAGGCCTGTGCTGTGCCTCCTTTCTGGGTACAGGACTGACAGCCCAGAGCCTGCACATGTGCTCCCTCACCACACTTCCCAGCACAGCTCCAGAGAGCTCCAGTTCTCAGGCTGCTTGAGCAGCATCATTCTGAGGAGAGCAGAGCAGCTGGGCTCCTTACATCACCCACATAGCCCTCTAGAGATCCATCAGCCACACAGGGCCAGTTCCCAGCTCTTTTCCCTTGCCTGCTCCTAAATTCAAAGGGGCAAATCTGTCATTTTCCAACCAAAGCTGGATCTGGCTTCTGCCCCAGTGTTACCAACAGCATGACCTGAAGCCTTGTCTTTTCCCTGTTCCATAACACAAGAACAGGGAGACATTTAGCAAAATTGAAGGGCAGGAAATTCAAAACTGATTAAAGAAATAATGTTCTCATACCACACGGAGTGTGAAACTCCAAATGCTGGCAGGGCTGAGCTTGCTTAGATTTGAAGAGGGAATAGGGCATGTTTATGGATGACAAATTCCCTGCTTACAATCACTGCAATAAAGAGTTTGGAAGAGAACAGAAAACCTCTTGCTTGAAAACATTAATGACTTCATGAGTAGGAGAAAAACACATCTGCAGGAGAAAGGAGGTTATGTCCCATCTGTCTCATAGGAGATGTTTGACTCAAAATTCATCTAAAAACTTAGAGGTACCAGTGCTGACTGCTTTTGTGACAGGTATTGGATTATAGGGACCACAAAACTGATGCATTTCCTATGTTCACGTGTTCTTATTTCTAGGTCCCCAAGTCTGAGGGCTTTTGAATGAACAGAGGCTCATTGACTGGCAACGGGAAAATTAACTATGAATCTATCAAAGATCCACTAAGTCTCTATTCCATGTCTCCTTTCCAGTCTCACTTCCTCAATTTTCTTGTATTACTGCTCATGATCCAGAAGAGTGGTGTACTCTGTTAGTGCTTGTGGATAGGAAGTGATGAAGCAAAGTATCTGCAGGTACTTTTAGTCTCATAATAGTTTCATTATACCTGCGGAAGTATACCTTTTAAATCAATACTTACTGGGTCACCTCCAGAAGCAAATGAGATGGACTGCATGTGATGGTTGGCAATAATCTGAAAAGCATGACAAACTAGTTAAACATGCCCATGTGCCACACACTTAGCAAACAGCAGAGCATATATCTTCATAGAGCAAGCAATTACGTTTATGACAACCCAATCCATTAATACGTGCACATATCATTTGTGAAGGAAGGAGATAAAAATAGGAATATTTTTGAGACTAGCCATTCATGCTTAGTAATATCTAGATCCCTGAGTAATCTTCCTTAAAGGGTTTTTAGAATTAATTCAACCAACTTCTAACCTGGTCTGTACAAAGCTCAATGAGACCTTGAAAAGGAAATAACTGGAGACACTGGATGCATTTACAAAGTCTTCAGATATTAATTAATTTAAAAATTACCAACAATTTTATTTAAATGCTTGGTATTTAAATGTAATGGTGGTGTTTTTACAGCCAGACCCCACTGATACTTTGATCATATTCTCTCTCAACATTAGCACCAAACTGTTACCTGATTGAAATTTCACTAGCCAATGCAAGCATCAACTTTTCTTGGTTTCAAACACTATTTCATCTCTGGAGACAAACTCTTCTTTAGTATAAAATCAAGTGCAATAGATTATGCAGATGTCAACACAATGAAATGTGGTGCCAGCACAAGAATAGAATAAATAGGATTTTCCATTTGCAAAGGTCTCTTAATGAAAGACCTAGAAAGAATTTCAAGACAGTGTCTTGCATGTCCATGTGCGTGGTGACCGAACACATCAGTGTGTTTGGAACGACATATGTCCAGCCAGCTTTGAGTCCTGTTACAAGCAGGAACAGGTTAAAAGGTCCATACTTTAGCTGCCAACCCCAGTTTCAACTGCTGTGCGGGAAGCCCTTTGCTGCTGTACCTGAAAGGAAGGGAAACCTGGTGCAATAACCTTATCCCTCTTAGCACAGGGGTCCAAGGCATTTCTGTGCTGCAGGCAAACCCCCACTACCATTTCAGCATGGCATCAGCTCATGCAGTGATTCCTCAGGGCCAGTGAGCCAAAACTACCTCCCTAATGGTCCCCTGCTCCAACTTGGACTGAAACCCTGCTGGCCCGGGGCAAGACTGTGCTGGAAGCCGAAGCCAACAGCTGACAGAGGAATTAGGTGGGCAGGACAAAGCTCCTCAGCTCATCTGCCAAGAAGGGAGCACACCCCAGTTGCAGGGCAGATCCAGGCTCTCAGGAACGCATCGCTATGGATCCCAGAGACTTTGCTTAGTATAACTGCCTATGCACATATATTACCCAGCTGTAAAACAGCTTTGAATGACACCAAAGCCAAGCTCTGACTCATTTATATCAAAATTTTCTTCTCTAGGACTTTTCAGAAACTTGTCAGGACTAGCACTTTTTTATTAGGCACCATACAGGCAGAGAAACAGTTTGCCAAGTGCTTCAGGATCCCTCCCTATGGAAGACACATCATAAACAAAAAAGGCATGTGCTGCATGTCCAATTCCTCCACAGTGCTCTCATTTTTAAATGCAGAGGCACCACGTAATTCAGCTTTACTAGCACAAGACAATTAAAGGATAATGCTTTCCCTTCAAAGCACCCAGCCTTTTCTTCAGATGCTATGAAAGGAGGAGAATACAGGAGCATGGAGAAAAGGACACTGATTTATATGTATCCTACCTGCTGCGTGTCAACGTTAATCAAAGTGAGGCTGCTTGTTGAAATGGTCAGCTTTATATTCACACCAGAAAACTGAAGGTTACTTTTGCCAAGTACAGAAGATAGAAACTTCACTGGAGGCTATGAACAAACAAAAAAAGAAAGAGGCTGTCAGCCGAGTCTGTCAGGGGCAGAAACATGTCAAAATCAAGTAGTTTTTACGATATCTGGTTGAGAAATTCAGTGGAGCTTGGATAACGGCTTGATCAAATGCAAACAGATTTTCTAACAAATATTAGCTTTGAATACAATACTTGTAAGCATGGGTTTATGTCAATAATGGGGAAAAAAGGTTTTAAACAAAATCCCAGTGAGCCACATGTTACAGCTGGCTCAGTAAATCAGAATGTGTAATTTTCCTGCTGAACTCTGCTTCATTTCCTGGGCATAAAGCGTTTCTGGGCAAATTAAGAAAATCTCTCATGTATTCATTTTTCAGCAGCAAGTTCAGTCCTCCCAGGCCCCACAGTTACAGAAGGGGATCAATAAGTTCCATTGGACACCACCCAACAGCAGACACTGACGTTGGCACTCATTACATCCCAGTTACTTAACAAGTGATCTGCCCATTAAACACTGCCATTTCAGTCGTGTTTAATTTTTATATATATAAATAACGATCAGGAAATCCTCCAGTGAATGAGCTCCCTTTTGCTAAACAAACCCTCTGACATTTTACCAGACAGAACCTAAAACCTGTAAAGCACCAAACAGAGGCTGGTAGGAGCAGGAACTCTGGGCAAAGCATTAATCCTGAAGAAAATAAGGTAGGACATGTCCTCAGCCCCAAACCAAGCAGGCTGAACACCCTGCTGCAAATGCTTTCATGTTACACTGAGTTCAGATGGATTAATGTGCACTATATCCAGCATGGACTGAAGCCTGTTAGGGAATCAGGTATCCAACTTATCAAAAGCAGATACAGAAAATTAATTGTTCAGTTAAAACAGTGTTTACCTTCCGCTTTTTTATAGCTCCATTTGTACCTGACACAGCTTCACACAGACGGCTTATTGCTTCCCTGCAAATAGAAAAACACAGCACAAACTGTGGGATCATTTCACATGCATCATCTGTAACAGGGCCAGCAACTCTGCAATTTATTGTTATCGTCCCACTTAATAAACACTTTAATCTTCTGGAAGGTCTTTCACAGCTGTTTTTCTTTCTTCTTTCCTCCCACTGTTAAAGAAAAAACAACCTATTTAACAAGACACAGTGATTCAGCAGCCTGGTTTGGGTTGATTCTTTTTCTTCATAAAACACATCAGCTTCACCTAGTGACAGTATGTTCTTTAAAAAACCCATCAACTAAGCACAAGAAACTCAAACAACCTAATGCCTTCAAATCCTTTTTCTCAGTACAGTTGATAGGTCTCTTGCTTAGCAGGGAGGATCCCCTCCCTCCCTTAATCCTTCTTATTTAGAGCAGCCAGGGCGTGCTGAGTGTGCTCAGCTGGGTGTCCTGATTGCCTTTCTGGGGCTTGGGGTTCCTCTTTCCTAAAGAGAAAAAAAGTGGGGGAAAAAAGGCAGTGTAATGAGCTTCTGCAGTTCTTCAAGTCTGAGGTCTCAGTTCATATCTGTCCATCTCTGGCAGGTATTTCCCAAACTAGATGTCCTTGCCAGCCACCCACTATTCTCTATAGGTGCCTCTCAGTTAGGGAAGAAGAAAGGTAAGGCGTAAAGCACTCACTGTTTATTGGCCTATATCAAAGACAGGTAAATCACACACTTAGTACACTATAGTGGCCCACTGCACCTATTTTCCATGCTTGAACAAAGAAAATTCAGATACATTCTCATGCAGGTGACTGGTTTGGACATACAGCGGAGCACACGACTGCTCTGATCGAGGTTAGCACAACAGCTGCAAAAACACCTTTTGCTGGCAATCACAGGCTTTCCCTGGCTGATACTTATTGTTTTGAAGTCAATGGAAAAATGGTGACTTATGGGCTGGGATGTGCTTAGCACATTTCCTTAACCTTGCCTGGACATCCCTGTCTGAGCCACAGCTCCCGTGGGATCTCTCCCTCTGCCTTGGCCCTCTGCTGCACCACTGTCACCTAGTCACCCTCTCAGGCTTTGGTTCCCTTACTGGGTGATTCCATTTTGAGGCCATAGCCTCAGCCTTTCTCTCATGGCTGAATTCAGACTTGGGCTTCCAAGGACTGGGATTTTGTTTTGTTCTTAAGGGGAAGGAGATTAATTTGTTTAAACTATTGGATTATTATCCAAAGAGCTAACAAAGAAACAAGCTAGCGAGGACAGTTTGTCCATTTTCAGATCAGTGCATGGGAGGAACATGCCACTGGGCTTCATTTCCTGAGAAGGTTTGGTTCAGAAGGGCTGAACAATATCAGGAACAACATCCTGCACAATGGCAGGATGCTCCAGGCAGGTATGTCCAATGAAGCAGAGGTGCCCCAGCGAGGAGCGTGGTCTGCCCAGGACCCTGCATTGTGCCCAGGGAGCAGATTAGACAGCAGGTAAAGCCAGCGCAGTGCCAGTGAACCGCAGCATTGCTGCTGCCCCCTGCTCAGCGCCCTATGGACATTGCTACGCTGATGGGCTATGTGCTTAAAGCACTGAAGACACTGATGCTACATCAAGTCTTCCTTTCAGAGAACATCCAGAGAAGGTCAACGTGGAGACTGTCAAATGAATGGAGACCTCATACATGGTAAAATAACACAAATTTAATTAAAATGTTCTGACTGAAAAAGCAGGGAAGAAGAGGAGTCTTATGGTGACCTACCCAAGGTGGGTGAGAAACACAGCCTTTTAAACATTGCCTTTCTTCAGCCTTTTAAACAATACCCCCTACACAGCTGAAAATACAGTTTTGAAGTGAATTCCTGATATCCTTGTTGTTTAGCTCCCGTTTCATTTAGCTGTTACCAGCAGAAAGGCCAAAACTCAAAAAAAAATAAAAAAGACATAAAAAAGGGAAAGGCATCCTGCAGGATGATCTCGCAGATTCCAACAATCAGCTTGGAAAATGAGGGCTCATCTTCTCATTCAATATTAAAGGAAATTAAAATCAGAGCCAAGGCATTAAGGCTACTTGGAGCCTATAAGTCTAGCTCTACCTAGAAAGAAAACCAGATGCAGAATAAATTGGAAAAACAGGGAAGTCATCTGTTTTGGTGTCAAATGAATTCTCACACACTTCAGGCAGCCCATGTAGAATAAGGAGTTGTAAGCAAAGTTGCCAGCGTTGGAGCCCATTCTTGTACAAGCCAGTGACTGCCCACTTCACCACACTCTGAAGCACTTGTCCTCCAAACAGAAACCAAGAAGTAGGCAAATCGTTTCTACTTAACAGTTTCTTTTTGGTAGGGGAAATCACCTTCTCACAGACATTTCTTGCAGCATACCTCTGCCTGGTTTTCCAGGTGATCTAACCAACCTCAACTATTACTTTAAAGGTGTGAGAGGCAGCAGTTTGGTACCACCTTGCTGCTACAACTGAACACTCCTGACCTGCAGTCATTTCCACGGGGCAGGCAGACCTGAATTAGAAACTGGTACATTAGGAAGGAAAGAAACTCTGGATATGTCTACAATAAATTGGAATAGGATTTATATAGAATCTGTGCTTTCTTGCTGGAAAACCTCTATTAATTCATTCTCACAGCATTCACTTTCAAACAGTTGCTCAGGCAAGTCTCTGCTTTTAGATCTGCAGCATGGCATATACCTGTGCAAGGCTGACTTAGTTAAATCGCCTTGTTCCTGGATGAATGGGCAACCTTATGGCTTCTGGCATTTGCTTGTCCCTTTGGTATCTTCCAAATCTGAGGCAGCAGCAGAAAAAGTGGCCTTGTTATTCCAGTCATGTTGCTGCTTTTTCTTTCTTTTCTCCTTGTCATTCATCCCAAAACAAAAAACTTGGGATTTTTATTTGTTTTCCTTTTAAATCGCCCTGAATGAGATAACTCCACTTGCAGACTCTGCAGCAGCTCTTCCCGACCCCGGGAGCCACACAATGAATCGAGAGAGCTGTGAGGAATTTAAATAGTTCTTGTAGTTTAAGGCAAAGAAAGCCCTGCTCCTCGGCTCCTCAGGCATCTTCTGCCATTTGAAGTAGAGTCCCTGTCAGCCGGTCCTGCAGTGCCCACACAATTACATAAACTGGCCATTGTTTCATTGACACAGTTTTCACTTTCCATAGTGAATGGAAGAGTTCCCGTCACCATCCTGAAGAATATTCCTCTGAAGCACATTGGTCCCTGGGCTGTCACCAGCAGCAGACCTACTGCAGAGCCCCAGATCCCACTCCTGGCCCCAGCAGATGCCCATCCATTGCAGGAGGAGTTTCCCAAGGGCTATTCTGCTGGGCACCAGTTCAGTGAGGATCCAGGCTGGCACAGTTCCCTGGGGACACCTCTATGGGATCCAGGAGGTGGGATGGGGAAGCAGGACCACCTCTTTTTGACTGGGACATGGAGACTGCTGAGCACACAGATGTAAGCAGCTCCCCAGTTCCTGGGCAGGATGTACTGAAGCAGGACAGTGTCACAGCCCCTGCATGGCTGAGCGCCGTGGGAGCCAACAGCACAGGGAATTCTTGCTTTCTGCCAAAAAACCCTGGTGCAGCCCCCCGGCCCCACAGGGCACTGCTCCCTCTGCCCACTGGTTAGCAGCAGCCACCCGGCCAGGATGCAGATGCTTGGCAAGGGCTCAGCAAGCTCTGAGGCAGGAGGGAGTGACAAGGACAGCCCCATTTCTGGCATCCATAAGCGTTCAGATCAGCTCTCACTGGTACAGTTTACAGGTTTACTCTGGGTCTGCACCTCTGCAGTGAAACCTGCAGCCAACACTCCTCCCTGCTCCTCCCCAGGCGTGCCTATGCGGGAGAGAGCCGCACTGGCAGTAACAGTGAGCCACTTTGTTTATTGTTCCCCCAAATGAGAGTCAAAGAAGAGAGATGGGCTGATGTAAGCAAGTAAGCATGCTGTTGAAGATTTGCTTTTAAGCATCTAGGGCTCTGCCTACACTATCTAACAGAAAGGGATTGTGTGGCTCAACAAAGTTGAAATTAATCTTCCAAACAAAGTCAGCCTTCTTCCACCAGCCCACCCCAGCAGCACATTTCAGATGCCCTTCGCCCCTCAGTGCCCAACCATTTTCAAGTTTCTGCCCTGATCTGGGATACAGAATCCCTTTTCCCATAAGTGCCCAAACAGAGTGACTAATAATAAGCTTGATTTAACCGAAGTGGGAGATGTGTAAGAGGAAAAGATTTGAAAGGCTGGACAAGGGAAGTGCACATCCCAGCAAAGACAGGACTTACCACAGAACAAGCCCAAATATGTTCTGTATTGAGGACAGCAAGCAAAGCACATTTATGGGAGACCATTCCGAAAAAATACAAAGCCTTTCAAGCAGAGGAGCCTGTTACCCTCATTGTGATTTCTAGGTGTTACTCTTGTCATCTACATGGAATTTGAAATCACAAGTTTCTGCAAAATAGGAGGGATGTCCTAAGAGCATGTGAGTTGGGTCACAGGCAGGCAATGGCAGAGCTGGAAGGGAAACGGGCTGCAGTGAAATCTCCTCTGCCAGCCTCCTCACCTCACAGCCATGAGGGCTGAGGATAAAAAGCACTTCAGTGCTGGGCCCTTCCCTTGCTGTGCTGCAGTCATTCCGCCTGATGGCCATACAGTATCTCTGCACCCTATGGTCATTCATAGCACTGGAGAGGCTATTTTCTGCCTTCCCCAGCCCTGTGCCTGATAAGCAACTGAAAATGCAAGTCCAGCAAGAAACCAGAAAATAAATCCTCCATGCTCATCTCTTTTGACTCCTCACTCACGGCACTTTGGCAAACAGGAGTTTGTTGATCCTTCCCACATTCATAAGGGGTAGGTAAATAATATCTTTAATTTTAAAGATCAGGAGACTAAGAATGCACATACGCATAAAGAGAGGCAGGGAGCAGACATAATCGGAGACCCTTTCTACATCACTTTAAAGCAGAAGATGCCTCTTTGTTTAGTGAAATGCCATTGGAGTAAAAATATTTTTTACTCCCAGTACAAGTAACAAAGATGATGATTAGTATGGGATCATCTCCAATAACTCTGTGGTTGGTGCATTGTGCGTGCCGTCTATAAACTTACTCCCCTGGGAGAACAATAGGGGAATAATCAGTGTTATCTTCACTCCAGTCAGCTTATAATCGATCAAACTTTAAAGTTTGCATGCATGAGCTCAGCACTTCAGCATTCAGTTTGCAAACAGTTTAAATTTTGAATTTCTTATGCACAAAACAGCCCATTAAGGTCAGCACTGGCATATTTTTTAGATGATGGAAATATTTCCATTGTTAAGTTTTCACAAAGCTCTGGTTAACAAAACCTTGCACATTTGGGCCAAATTTAAGGTGACAAGCTCTTGTCACACAATAATTCATACTTATTATTTTCCAGACAGACCATCCAGTACATACTTCTGTGTCTTGCAATCAGGAGATCACCTCGCTCTTTGAGACTGTTGAAGAAAACAGTGGCTTTGTCCGAATGCGCCAGGCTGATTGCTTTGGGCTAAGTGTACTACATGGCTCTTTTTGATCGGTAAACACCCAGGCTGAGGGAAGGATATTTGTATCTAGGCACTTCTCCATATACACACGCAGGAACTGGGTGAGTGTGTGCTTATGCTGATTGTAAATGTCAACAACCACTGATTTTAAATACAAAACAAATCGGGCAGCTTTCCAGTGCAGTATACAGGCGTTTAAGGAATCAGGTTTTTTTCTGTTTCTTCCTTTTAGCTGGTAAGTCTGGGAGCCAATAGGTAGCAAAGTAACACTTATCTCTTCATGTTCCTTTCCTTTCTCCACAGTTTCTTTGATATAAACACTTGAGGAAGCAGAAGAGCATCTGTAAATCATCCACCAGCAGGAAGGAAGAGTTGGGCAGGCACAGGAAGCCTCAACCACACTCCTGGCATCCTCAGCATGAACCATGCCAGAAAAATAGCTGAGGGGAGGAGGGAACATGTCTAAAGCTGAGCCAAAATACTCTGCACCCACCCACCCCTCCAAAAAGCCTTTGGAGGTGCTGGGATGCTGGGTGGTTGCTGGGGCTGCCCAGTAGAGCACTAGTCCTGGCTGCTGGACTGTGAGTATGCCCCAGGCACGCAGCACTCCAAGATGGAAAGAGGATGCTTATTTTGACAACTTAAACGCTCCTGCACTGACAGACTTACAAGGATCAACATAAATATAAAACCGGGCTTTTCTGCTCCTGACAGGACATTTCAGCAGCCCCCTGGGTGCATATACTGATAATCTACAGCCAGCAGCAATCTGCAACAGAAGTTGCAAACTTCACTAAAGACCACAAAATATCTCATATTTAAACCATATTCGGTTGTTTCTGAGAGTGAAACATTCATCTTTTTCTGATTTGCAGGCTGAAAACTTAGGCCTGCAGTAATGGCTGTATTTCAACATGTTTTCCTTGTGACTCCGCTGAGCCTGGCCTTGGTGCAGATGGGGTCAAGCAATGTCATACATCTGATAAAAACTCACTAGAGGACCTTGCTGGATTGAGGGACCGATGGCACTTTCTGTATCAGGTGTAAAGCAGAGTGGCAGGGAGGCTTGTGAGCACCCAGGCTCACTGCCTCGGCTACCCTGTGCCTTGGGTGAGCAGTGCGGGCAGTGCTGAGCCCACATGCGTGGACTGGCTGCTGCCAGTACCCAGCTAGCTGGGGATGTCTGCACTGTGCTGCGGCTGCAGGGGCAGGCTCGCTGCATCCAGAACAAGAAGTGTGAGAGAAACGAGGTCTGCGGCTGAAACAATTCCTTTTCCAGTGCAAAAAGCCTATTGTAATGATCAAATAATTCAAATCATCGCTTGGGAAAAACAAAACAAACCAAAACCATAACATGCAAACTCCTATTCAAAGTGTCTCAGAGCTTGGCGTGCACCCTTGGCTTCATACAGAAATTAGCACTCGGCTTTTTCACTCTTGGGCTGAATTTTAGTTTGATACCACCTACCTGGTGACTTGTGTTCGTGTGCCAAAGTCCAGGGACCTCATTGACTGCAGCACTTCAATGCAGCCCATGTACTAGGGAGAACAGAGACACAGAGAAAGGAGGGCTTTGTTAATATCTAGCATACAGGTAAGGGGAGGCTACAGAAGGAAACAAATGTGATTTTAGTCCACTAAGTATATGCAGAACCACAGTCTAAATGGAAAATCAAATCAGCCATCCTAAAGCTGCTTCCTAAATAGATTTATTTACTGAAAAGTGTCGAGAAGAGCAATAAAGATACCAGCGGTTTCAACAACGAAGCATAAAAAAAGGTAAAGCCTGCTGGGGACATAAAATCCAATCATTCTTTTTTCCAATTCTGCTTATTCTCAGTGATTAGCCTGTGGCACTGAGCTGGAAGGAATACATACAAATTAGAGGGAAATTCCCGCCAGAGCAGAGGGGCTCTGGAAGCTGCACAGGACCAATGCACTCAGAGCCTCTGTGCTGAAGAGCTGAATGTCCCTTCAGAGCAGTGGGAGGCATTACTAGGCATGAAGGAAACCACTGGCTCCATGCTGCTGTACGGCTGATGACAAATAACCTCTGCAGAAGATGAAGGAAGTAGAGCTGCAATTGCAGCTCATAGCAACAGCTCTTAAGAGCCTGCACTATTAACTGACCTGCTTGAAATTAGAGGCTGATTCCCACATTTCTGTTGCATGGGACAGAGCTGAAAGCTTTTTCTGTACTTGTTTGGGATCTGCATAAGTCTAATTTTCAGAAACAGCAAGAATGTGATGGCATGTCAGCCCACAGACTCCTTTGATGTTATATACTAACCTATGGAACGCTTTCATTTCAATGAAGTGTGCTAGGATATGTCTATCCACTGAGTTTACCTCTCCCAAAACATATTCCTAATTCCTTCAGCATATCTGTTGATATCCGTCTCTTTGCTGTTGAAGCACTCAGACATCTCCCCATTTCACAAGGCTGGCAGAGGTCTGGGTCTGTCTGCATCCCCCTCTTCCACAGTGAATTCTCCCAGAGGGGAAAGGGATTCCAAGAGCATCCTGCAGTGCTTGCACAGTGCCCATGGGCTGCAGTGACAGGCTGCCCCTGCAGCCTTCTCCTGCAGGAAGTCAAAGCCTCTGGGATACAGCAGACAACCTGGAAATTCCAGGCAGAGACATGCATGCTCTGTCCTCTTGCTCTGAATAGAGGAAAGGTACCGTATTTACCTCCCCTGCCTCACTTGGCCTGTGAATTGGTTTTTCTGCTGGGCCATTCAGAGGGGGGTGGATTTGGGTATCTCTTTCAGCTTTGGAGACACTCTGAAACTAACGTGTATGTTAAAAAGAGAACATTATGTGTGCAGTCAAGCAGGGATTCCACAACAATTGTATTATCCCTATTTTGGTTTCCTTCCAGATAGCAATGTAACCCCTGGGAGAACTCCAGAATTAGGTCAGAGACCTGGAAGGACATCAATAAGAATCTGAAGGGTTAGCAGAACTGCTTCCCTAATGAACATTTAATGACTTTGAGATCTCTCTTACTTGATAAAGATATTCCTGCTTAACAGGAACAAAGCAAATGTGCAAAATATGTCTAGAGCCTCAGCTTGCAGCACAGTGGTGACCTCTGATCCTATGGTATGAGGTCAAACATCCTGTGAGCTGGTTGGCTGCTCCTCTATCCCTGAAAAAAGGAAGATTCAGAGGAGTAGGTGAGTCATATGCTGATAAGTGAGTCCCCATTGCATCCTGAACAGATGCGTGGGAAGCTACTCTAAGCAAAGATGAAAAATCAATATTAGGTTTCTGCATAAGTGACCCTGAGTGAAGCTGAACTTATCAATGATTCACAAAAGACCTTTTTTTTTGTCTTTAAAAGCCTGAGTAGGGAAGTGCATTAACATGGCACCTCGCTGCATCCCTCATTTATTTGAGCTGCTGTTGGTTATCCAGACCAGCACAGTCAGTAATGGCTGAACCTTCACATCTCAGCAGGAGGGTACAGATAACCAGCAGAGCCCAGGGCATGGGGACCTGCGGGACTGAGGCAGAGGAAGTCAGGGTCACAGAGCTGCAGAGGAGCCCATGGAGCACATAAAAGGACAATGGGGTACCAGAAACCTATTTAAAAAAACAAAAGACAGTCTCCAAGGGAGAAAAAATGATTAACAAATAAACAAGGAAAAGATTAACCCCTCCATAGCCGAGTCTGACAAGTGGGGTAGGAAAGAAAGGGGAAGGCAGCAGGCAAGGACAACATCAGTCTCAGAGACTTCTCGTGTGCCCAGTACTCCAGGAGAGGAAGCCACAGCAGGGCACAGCCCTTGCCCCAGCCCAAGCTGTCCGCTGGGTGTCTTTGTGACATGGTGATAGAGATATCGAGGGTTCAGAGGTGGTGTCCAAGGAGGGGGTTCATCTTCCAAAGAGGGAGCACAGCTTGGCTTCAATGAGCTGCTGAGGAACGCTGGGGAAGCTGGACACAGGCACAAGGGTGCTGTAACCTGCCCAGGACAGCAAGCACAGACACAACTGCAGAATTCAGCAGTTCAGCTACCTATAATAAAATAAAATGCCAGCACTGAAACAAGCTGAGTGCTGAAAACTTGACGTCGCCAGTGAAAGCGGATGCTGGACCCACTGATCTGCTGGCAGCAGGATGGAAAGCTCTTGCCAGGACGAGCAACAGCTCTCAAGAGGGACAGAGGAGATTCACTGGCCCTGCTGGAAGGGGAACTGCTCCTCTAACTGCGACATGGGCAAAGCTGTCCCCGTCTCCGCGCACAGGGCTGGGGAGGGCATCAGCACCAGGGTCTGCTTCATCTCTTGGTATTTGTATCCAGAGGGTGATCTGGGGTTGGCTGCTGTTTCCCCACGTGGGAGAGAGCAGGGTGGTTACTGAAGATGCACACATCTTTTCACATCTATTTACAAGAGATGATGGAGAGTGACTACAAACAGGATGAGGGACTGTGTGGGAGGAGATGTGAAGGCACTAGGCAGAGCCCATGTGAATAAGCTTTTCAGGCACCCTTTAATCCAGACCCACGTCTCATTTCATTCCCTGCCATAACACAGTTAGTGGCTCCAGCTTGAATGACAGCCAGTGATTCACCCACAGGAATCATAGAATCATAGAATCATTTAGGTTGGAAAAGACCTTTAAGATCATTTAGTCCAATCATTAACCCAGCACTGCCAAGTCCAGCACTAAACCATGTCCCTAAGTGCCACGTCTACCTAATTTTTCACATGTCTTTTAAATACCTCCAGAGATGTTGACTCCACCAGTTCCCTGGACAGCCTGTCCCAATGCTTGGCAACCCTGTCCATGAAAAAAAGTTTCCTGATACCTAATCTAAACCTCCCCTGGTGCAACTCGAGGCCATTTCTTCTTGTCCTGTCACATGCTAACAAGGCACACCTCACTACAGCCTCCTTTCAGGTACCTGTAGAGAGCAACAAGGTCTCACCTGAGCCTCCTTTTCTCCAGAATAAACAACCCCAGTTCCCTCAGCTGCTCCTCATCACACTTGTGCTCCAGGCCCTCCACCAGTTTCATTGCCCTTCTCTGGACCCTCTCCAGCATCTCAGTGTCTGTCTTGTAGTGAGGGGCTCAAGAGTAAGTGCTTCTTGAAATATTCCTCAGGTTTGTCACAGCTATAACGAACACTGGCAGGAGACACGAGTGCTGTGGCTGTTATGGGCACTGTTTAGAGACAACCTGAGCTCTGGATGGCAGCATTGTGGTAGCAGGTAGAACATGAACAAGGACAAGGTAAATATCCATCTTGTAAATCCTGCAGCAAACTGCATACAAAGTATGTTTTGAAAGGTAACAGCATGGGGATCAGAGCTGCTCAGGCTCCTACTGAAGGATTAATACTCAGCCTCTCTGTTATTCTCATGAGCATCTCGGGGAACAGCTGCTGATACGTGTCTTGGCTTCCTCACCAGAGCCCAGGTGACACACAGCTGTGACACAGGTGCCTGTTACCATCAGTCACACGGCCAAAGCTGATTCCCCCCTGCAATCACCTTCCTACACCAACCCCAGAAAGACAATTCCTGCCTCAACTCCAGTCTGTAGGGGACAGCTTCTGCCTTAAGGCATTTCATTACTTCACCATAGTATTGCCTCTAAAATAACTGTGGATCCTCTCCACGTAACTGCCAAATCCTCTTCAGACTCCAATTAAGCTTTTAAGGCCAAAGATCTCTGGCAGCAGCAGTTCGTGTAACATAGACCTGACTTTCCTTGTGAAATGGTCTCTGTGGAGATCCCAACCATCCCATACCTTAACAGGGCACAAGAAGCTTCACAGGGATAGGAGGCATCTCCAAACGCCACAGAAAGAAGGGCAAAGGCCAGGGGGTAAGCACTAGGAGAACTGGAGTAAGGACTGGGAGCAGCTCCCACAGCTGCCCGGCCCCTCAATGTCTCAGCCCCTCTTTGCCTCCAGGCAAGACCTTTCCCCTGCACCATGTTCCAGCCACCATGCTGCAGCCCTGTGCCCCTTGGCTGCTTCCCAACCCTCCTGAGGCTTCATCACCAGCTCCCAGAGAAGCCTCGTGGTCCCTGGGGAAATGAGCACCTTGCCCATGCTCTGATGCTGAACCCCCCAGACCCCCAGGCTGCGTATTTACCAACCTGCTTGTAATTAAAAGTTGAAAAAACCAACCAAGAGATTGGCCAGGACACACCAGCAATGCTGTTGCAGCTCTCCTGGGGCTGGCTCTTGCAGGCACACAGATGCAGGAGCAACAGTAGAGGGAAGATGCAGGAAAACAACATTTCCCTGTTGTGCTGGGAGGCTCCTGCCAGTGACCCCCCCTTCAGAGACATTCCCAGTGGAATGGGCTGATTCCAAAAAAACTATACTGCAGGCTCACTATAAGGGTGGTGAGGTCCTGGCACAGACTGCCCAGAGAAGCTGTGGCTACCCCATCCCTGGCAGTGTTCAATGCCAGGCTGGACAGGGCTTGAAGCAACCTGGTCCAGTGGAAGGTGTCCCTGCCTGTGGCAGGGGGCTGGAACTGGATGAGCTTTAATGTCCCTTCTAACCCAAACCATTCTGTGATTCTATGAAATACAACCTGGGGAGCAGCAGGAGGTGATGAGCCCTTCCCCACTTCATACAACCTTCCCATCAACTCTTCCTCTTTTTTTTGTTCTTTCTTGCTCACGTGCTCCCCGGTGGGTGACACCTCAGTGCTTCTTGCTCTCGGCACTGGGCCACAAACAGAAACCTGGGAAATACCCCCAGCGTTCCGTCATCTCTTCCCCTTGTCAAAAACTGAATCCTTTAAGTGTGCCTCTGGCATTAGCATTCCAGTACTTGAATCTCTATAGGTACCTCAAGGTCTTACTCATGAGCTGCACTGCATTGGCAGCACAGGAGGCAGATCCTGTGCGGTGGGCACTGGGCATCACAACACCATCCACCAGCACAGGTCTTCTACGAGCTGGCCGAGAGTGCAGCACCTGGAGCTGCGGTGGCCCCTGCGCTGCCACCTTAAGCCACAGCCTACATGCTCATTCATCTATCTTAGCAGTTTGCTGGTGTCAAAACCTCAACTGCTCACATTAGTACTAGAATTTAAAGAAAAGAGAACATACATATTGTGCTTCTCCTCCCTCCACCTGCTGCTTCCCAGGTGAACACTCCAGGCTTCCTGTGGCTCCACTTACAACAGCTGGTGCCATGCTGAGACACCATCACTTTTCAGCCAACATCCCATCAAACCAGCTGTGCTATCACTGCTGAATGCCAGGCAGACATCTCATTCCTGCCTGGGGAAAGGTGAACACGGCTATTTCCCCAGGTAACTCTTCCCCCCTCTGGCTTGCCTGCCCTCCTGCTGCATTAGGAAAGTGATTGACTGATTCTTCTTGGCCTTGCACCTTTCTTTATAGGCTTTCCTGCTTGTGAAACATCACAAAGGAAACACAGATTTTGCAAGTCTTACAGCTCTTTTACTCCTGCTGGCACATTTTGATACCTCTTTCACACCAAACAGAGCTTACACACACACATACTCTTAGCACTCTGCCTGAAGCCCATCAGGAGAAATAGATGTTGGTTAATAACCCCCTGCACAGCTCGCTCCTGCGGTCCCCCTTGTATATCAGGGACAGGCATGAGGACTACGAGAGCTGCAGGAGCTCTTGGCCAGACCAGCCATTACATGAGTATTTCTGAAGCAGGTTTAGACTGCTTTCTCTGCCATTTCCCCATGGTCTGCACTGGCTCCCTCCATGCAAGCAGCGGGCAGGTTTTGCCTGGGATTGCTTTTGACAGATGAAACATAAGCACTAAAATGTACAGGGTCAGAGGTTCAGAGCATAGAGAAGGAAGCAAAGACTAGCAAACGGTGAGGTTTGGCCATAAAAAAGGAGAGGAAAAGAAAATCAGAAAGCTGCCAGGTATGGCAGGTGTGGAGGGAGCAAAAGCAGTGTTTCCTCTCAGCCACTGACTACTAATTAGATTATACCCATCAACCCCAGCTCACAACATGACAAATACCAGGAAAGGCTATTTCAGGGTGTCTTCTGCAGAAACATGCAGGGGTTTCTGTACACCATCATTACCAAGAAAATCAGCTCTTCAGCATCAGAGGAGGGCAGCTTTGAGATCCTTCCTGCTCACCTCCCAAGGCAGGAGGCCTGAGGGAGAGGTGCTGCAAGCAGCAGCAGTGTTCCCAGCATGTCTCTCACACCCTCCGTGACAAATATGACAGTGGCATGGACCAGCCTGCACCTAGTGCCTGGGAGCTGCTCTTTGAGGGAAGGAAAGCCCTTTTCATGGGCCTCCTTCTCCCTCCAATATGCATTTCAGGCCAGAGTAACCCCTATCTGAATTGCAGCTCAGCTCTACTCCTCAGAGAGTTTAAAGATAGTTTTTTGGAAATGGATGTTGTATTACCTCTGGGAGTGCCTGTGGTCCTTTTAACTCCCTCTGTTAAGACACCACAGCCCTATATATGCCAGGAAACAGGAAATACATGGGAGAAGTCAGTGGTCTGGGGCACTGACTTTAGGATTGGGAACATGGAGGTCACCCTGCAGCCACCTGAGCAGTTTGCCCTGTCAGAGAATGGAAACCCTGTGAGAAGTACTCACCCGCACACTGTAGGTTGTTCCTGGCTCCCCCACGCTTTCAAGGCTATGTGCAAGGCTCCTGTCCTGCCTGCCCACGGGAGCGGCCTCTTCTGCTTCCCGCACGGCACAGTCACCCGCTGCCTTTGGGATTAAGGCCAGCTTGTCCAGGTCAGGCTGTGGGTAAGAGGCCGACAGGCAGCTGATCTGAGGCGAGGTTGGGCTGCTCGGGATGGTAACGCACTCCGTGAGTTTAATCCTTGGCACCTCTTTCATTCCCAGACAGAAGCTTTTCAGCCCCGGCAGATTTGACGGGTTGGCAAGTTTAATGTTAGCCATGCGGGGGATCAGCGTGCACAGGGTGCTGCAGGTGTCCTGTGGCCCCAAGGAGACATCTTCCGCCAGTAAATTAGGTGATGAAGAATGGGAAGAGGAGGAAGAACCTTTAATATTTAAAGGTGTATTTTGTGTACCTTCATCAAGGGATGTTATTGAGTCATTCCTGAATCGGCTGTATTTAGCTCTGTGCAGCATTCCTGGATATCGGAATAACCCTACATACAGGACGTGTCCACCGAGGCTCTGCTGGCTGCGTTCTCTCATAGCCTTGGCAGGTCTGTAACTGGATAGTCTTGCATAAATTGGCTCTTGTAGATAAATTATATAGAAATCAGGCAAGTCAAACAATTTAAAAACCAGAAATCTATTGGACGTTGTTACTGACTCCCTCTCGAGTGGTTTATTTTCCTCAATGGACAAGGTTTAAAACTGAATGGACATCTGTTATTTTGCAAACAGTAATAAAAGCAGCACACAGGAAAGCACATCAGTGGTACAGCAGCTTAAGCCGAAGAGCCACTATCCAAACTTGCCTTCATTTCTGCCTCACGCCAGGCACTAAATCCCACCTAGCTCCGAGGACTCACAGTTGGAGCATCGTCAGTCGCGGAGTCCTGGCTGCAGCAAAAGCTCAAGCATTTTCCACGCAAAGCAGGAGAAGAGAGGGCTACGATCTCCAGCACAGACCGGGAAGAGCCCCCCGAGGTGCCCAGCTCTCGGCATTCCCACCGCCGGCTGCCCCGCAGGCGAACAGCATCCCCGCGCCGCACCGCGCCGCGCCGCTCCTCCCGCCGCCGGGAGCGGCCCCCCGCAGCCCCGCGAGTGGGACGTCTTCAGGTGCCGCAAGTGCCAGGGCTTCCTCTTCGAGCCCGTTTCCTTGCCTTGCGGACACACGTTCTGCAAAAAGTGCCTGGAGAGGGACCGAGCGGCCGAGTCCCGCTGCGTCCTGTGCAAGGAGGAGGAGGGCGGCGCGGCGCCCGGGCAGCTCCCGCGGGTCAATGTCATCCTCAGCAACCTGCTGGCCAAGTGGTTTCCCTGCCAAGTGAAGGCTTCGCAGCTCAGGCACGAAGGGAACCTCCTCTACAAGGAGAAGAAGCTGCAAGCCGCCCTGCAGAAGTACAACGAAGCGGTCAGCTTAGGTAACGGCACCCACAGCCCAGCCTCCGGGGGACGCGCTCCCCGGGACAAGTTTCCTCCGGCCAGGGCCGCGCTCCCACTGAGGCCCCGCGGTGCTGGGCCGGGTGTTGGGCGGGCGGGCGGTGGGGAGGCCAGGGGGAG
>JANHGB010046920.1:0-11938 GCA_026283785.1 Coracopsis vasa
GTTTGTCTGGGATGCTGTTAGAATGATTGGGAAGGCCGTTGGCTCAATGGCTGTGGAGCAGCACAGGAGGTTCAGGAGCCATAGGAGAGGCTGGGGTTCGATGTTGCTGTGTCTCAGTGGGGGCTGAGGCAGCGCTGGGCAGTGCTGTGCATCCAGCCCCTTCCGGCCCCTTCCCGCAGGCTCCCCGGACTCGCGGTACATCCGCGTCGAGACGTGCATGTTCATGATCAAGCTCCCGCAGTATTCCTCGCTGGACATCATGCTGGAGAAGCTCCGTTACGCCATCCACTACCGGGAGGATCCCCTCAGCGGCTGAGGGAGCCGGAGGGGCCTGTGGGATGGTTCCAAGGCACCGCCACCGTTGGAAACCCCTCGCTTCCCGTCCGGACGCCTCCTGTAACGCTGAGGGATGAGCCGGAGGTTAATTTATTTCCTGACCTTTCTGTTCCCGTTGATTCCCGGAGGACATTTTGTATCTGTAGACTTTGTGGTGGACTTGGTTATTGCGCTGCCTTGTTTGTGGAATATTTGTAGGATAGCTCAGTAAAGACCAGTTTGTGTCCGAGTTCATTCGGAGGAGCCTTTCCCCATGCACCTCTCTAAGTTTGTAACTTGGAAGGAGATCACCCCATTGCCAACCCCACGCCAGCGAGGGGGGGCCGAGACCGGGAGCGCTCGGAGGCGAAGGCTCGTGGATCGCTCCCCCCCTGCAGTGTGTTCTGAGTTCAAAACTGGGAAATGCGGGGTGCTGGGAGGGAATTGCCTCGGGAGCGGAGCTGGTGCCGCTCCTGCTGCGGGCAGAGACCGTGCACAACGTCTGGCAGAAGCTTCTAGAACAAAGCGTGTCCTGGGCTCAGGCTGGGTCGCTTCTGCCATTGCCTTGTCCTTGTATTTAACCAAGCAGCAAGCGCAGGCGTCGCTGCCGGGTCAATGGGGGTTTCAGCTGGACCCTGGGATGTATCAGAGAGAACAGTGAAGGGCTGTGATTGAGTCGGGCTCTCGCCCTCGATGGTCTCGGCTTCTGCTTGGCTTCGTCACAGAGTAATTGATTGTAATTAAAATGTTAGCAGAACAAAACGGCTCCTCTGTGTACGGTGCGAGAGGCACGGTCCCAGCTCCAGCTCTGTGGCTCCATCCGCATCCCGAAGGAAGGACCAGCTCAGTTTGTACTCACAAACGATCTTCCTCTAAGAACAAACCCTCCTGGCACCGTGGCACCGGGAGCAGGATGCGGCCAGGGAAGGCACCGACTCAGTCCTATGGAGATGCGGCTTCTATTGATTATAACAGCAGACTGGAGAGAGAACAGTTCCTTTGCTGAGCTCCTGCACGGGGTGAGGTACCTTCGGGGGCACTGCATAAACCCATTGTATCGTCCTTCCCTGGTGCGCGTTCCCCTGCGCAAGGATGGTGCTGCCTTGGTCAGCCAACACAAGCAGGACCCAGGAGCGATGATGGACGATGCTGCTCGGCTCAGCACCACGTGAGTGAAGCTCAGGGTCGCCCCGTCCCTTCCTCCGTGCTCAGCACACATCACCCACGTGAAGGTCAGCGCTGGGGCGGGTGTCACTGCACCTCCAGGTTGGTGTTACCCATCACCGTCCACTGGTGGGGCTCGTCGGTGGTAACGGGAGTGGGAAAGCTGTATTTATTGTATATTATTGTGAATATTGGGAGTGCTGCGTGCGTGGTCCGTGGGAGATAGAGCGTGAGTAAGGGAGCAAAGCCTGCACGAGTGCGTGTATTCCTGTTGTGAGCAAATGGGATGTGTGTGCAGCAGTTGTAGAGGTAGTTGGTGGCGTGCGGAGTCTCCGAATCCCGTGGTTAGGAACGCTGTTGTCACCCTCCACCGTGTCCTGCCCCTGCCAAGGAACAGGCACACGGAGGAGGAATATTTACTCTTGATTCTTGTCCATTTCCTGGTAGAAGCATAAATGTAGCTGAGAAATCACTGGGAGTAAGCGCAAACGTGGAGTTTACAAAGAGCAGGGGCAAAGCTAAGCAGAGGGAACGGCTCGGAGCGGCTTAGTCCCGTCGGGAAGCGCGGTCCCAGGCCGGTGCCGCCGGGAAGTGCATGGAATATCGGTTGGGTTTCTCTCTGAGGGTTGGTTTGTGTCGGGTGTCCCAAGGCTGGACTGCTCAGGGTGGGCTGGCGGGCACGGACCTCGCTGTGCCGGTGCTTCCCACCGTGGCTGCTGCCATGAACAAGGAACTGCTGCTGCCCGTCTCCTTCCCGTGAGCCGGGGCGGCCCGAGCCCGGTGCCTGCCCTCGAGGAGCGTCCGTCCCGTTACTTGATCCGTATTTATTACAGTTAATTATTTATGATGACAAATAACGAACTCTTGGTCGACGCCATTTACACCTCGTGGTGTAAATGAAGCTGCTGAGCCCGGACCAACGGTGCCAACACCACCCTCCATGGACTCCAGTTCCTTCAGGAGCAGGGCGCCCGCGCTGGGGCAGGGTGGCTCCAGGGTTCCGTGCTCCAAGGAAGGAAGCGCTGCAGCCGTTCGACTGTCGCTCAAATGGCCTTTTAATTAAAGCTTTTCTAATCATCAGTACTTCCTCGTGCTTTAAATGAACTTGACATTGTCTGTAATGGGCTTGTTTGTCAAAGCGAAGATTGGGTTGTGATGATTATTATTATTTTTTAATATATATTCATTCAGAATGTAAAATTATCCTTAAATAATGGAAAACTGCTGGAGCGGGGTCGTGGTTCCAGCTGGACGCGTGTCCACCTCGGTCCTGCCCACGGCGTTAACCTTGGCCATGGAGTGTACACTGCATAAAGGTGATTCCTGCCCTCCCTTCGGCTGTCCTGTGTCCTTCTTTGGGGCTGGAGGTCATTAAAGATGATTAAAGGAACCCTCCACTGCTAGAGCTGCAGGGTCCCTGCTTTAAAACCCCACTTTGGGGGGTCAGATGCTGTAACTTGTATTTACTTGAAACAGAAATGGCAGTGTCTTGCACCATAGGCTGGTTTGTCTCTTTACCACCCCCAATCCCTTCACTGAGCTGCAGAGGCTTTCCCCAGAACTGCCACCGGGTTTAAATACCTTTATTCTCCTTTTCTTGTGCAAATAAACCCTGAAGTTTGGTGGAAGCATCCACAAAATGACTTTAGTTTAGAAGCAGGATTCCCTCCAACCATTGTCACTCTTTGTGCTGTGGCCTCTGTGGCAGTGCCAAGGTTCCAGCACCAGCCCTGAAGAGTGATGGGCTCATTAGCTCTGTTCATACCATCTGTGCTACCTGATTAATTAGGCTGATGCCCACGGTCTTTATTTAAGACCTCCAGCTTTTCCATTACCTATTCCCACAGCACAAGGGATGTGAACCCTAGCAAGGCCCTAACGCAGGTAAGAGCAGTGCGACGCGAGTGGCCACCGTGTGTGGTCACACATGGCCTCAGAACAGATCACTGCTGCACGGGGTTTGGGGACAGCAGTAGATAAAGTTTATTACAAGGGATTTTAAAAGCCTGGCCTCTAACACAGCAGGGGAGAGCGTTTGCAAAGACCCCATGGGCTTAGGGCCTGTCCTGTGACACCCAGAACCCCCCCACTGTGCCCCCTGGGAGCACCCAGGGCAGGGCACCTCAGGCAGACACAGCACAGAGCATGAGGGGCTGGTGCAGGGGATGCAGAGAGCCAACCCCTGGGGTTCCACCCCTGCCCCTGCAGTGCATTGAGCCAGAACCTGCCCTCTAAGGGACTCATGTGAGCTCCCAGCCTTGAATGGCAAAAACTCCTTCATGGGTGGCACAAAGAGCCCCCACGGAAACGCAATGCAGGTGCTGCCCATGTTGCTGTGCTGGGATGGGGTCCAGTGCAGGGCACAGCAGTAAAAGCCTGTAATACACTGTCAAAAATACAGCTCTCTATATGTATAAAACTGCCTATAAAATTGTAATTCCCAGGAAGTCTTCAATGACAGGGCAATGGAGGAGTTCACGTGCGCTCGGAGAGATAAGTAGTAGAGGGTGTAGTACCGGTGTGGAGAGCTAAACGCGCTTCCCATTGGTGCTGGGTCTCTTCTCCTCTGCCTCTCCGTGTGCTGGGCTCTGGGCTTTGGCCTTGAGGAAAGGGGAGAAAACAAAGTAAAAACACAGTTGTCAAAGAGCTCTTGGTCAGCAGCAGTCGATGAAACCCTGCATGAAAGGGCAAAATGGTCCTGGTGCAGCCACCCCGAGGGGAACAGCCAGGCCCTGCCCGCCCAGCCCCAGCCTTACCTTGGTGTTCCTGCACCTGAGGCTGCCTGGACCTTCCCATGCCCCAGGGCTCCTTCCTCCTCCATTGCTGGTCCTGTGGAGGATGAACAGGGACACATTCAGAGGCAGGCAGGCAGCCTACCCCCAGCTTCAGGGCCCTCCCTCCCAGCAGGCAGCCTCTGGCAGCCCTTCACACTTCTGCACCCTGACTCTGCAGCAACAGAACCAGATCCTATGCAAAGAGCAATGAGGGAAGCGAAGGTGAGAGCCTGGCAATAGACAGATGATGAAGCATTAGCCTGTGTATTCTCCCAGTGACCAATTTCTCCATTCTGTTTTGATACAAAAGCCTGAGTTTGCTGTTTGAAACTCAGACAAACCCCAGCCCAATTAAACTGAGTGAAACCCTTTCAGTCACAGGCAAAAAAACAGGAGGGAATCCAGATTTGCACCGTGGGGAAGTGAGGCTGAGGACGAGAGTGGGTTTGGCACTGTCAGCTGCAGCTCAGAATGCACCAGACCTAAGGCTCCCCTACTTCCAACAGAGAGAAGCTTGCTCCTCCAGCACCTCTGACCCCTTAGGGCAGGCCTGAAACAGGAAAGGTGGTACCTTGGCTGAGCTGGAGAAGCTCTGGAGATGCTGGATGTGAAGCCTTCTGGATGGCAGTTCTGAGCAGGTCTCACACGTGGTGTTATCCCACCCGCAGGCTCGCCTGTGTCTCTGTTCCTCGGCCTCCCCTCGTTGCCAGATGCCATCCTGGGCTTCCCTCTGGAGGCAGGAGCATCTCCAGCTCTCATGGAAGAGGCGGGGGGTGCATTCCTGGCGTGTGCCGCGCTACTCCGGGATGTGGTCCCTCGTGCAGGACAGCTCTGCTTCTGCTGCCCAAAGCCACCCACGCTCCAGGCAGAAACATCTCCTGGGAGGGCAAAATACAGCACTGAATAGGAACAGTAAACGCAGCAAGAGACATTGAGCCTGGGACACGCAGTGCTCCTGCAGATGTAAAGGAGAGCACCTCTAAAGCCTCTGTTACTGCCCTCACCTTGGTGCCGGGCCTGTCTCCGAGCCAGCTCTGCTGATCCTCTTCTCTCTCTGCTGGCCCGTGGAGATGGTGGCTGCCGAGATGGAAAGCTGGTGGCAGGGCTGGCTGGGCGCAGGTCGCAGTGGTGCTGGAGCAGAACACACATTGGAGGGTTTAAATGATAGCTCCAAGGACAAACAGCAAGTGAGAAGTGCTTTCTGAGTCACGCTGCCCACACAACTTCCCCTGCCAGCTGCATTTGTTGTAAAGTCACAATTCAAACCCACTGAGGAACAACAAAATGAGAAGAGACTCGGGGGACAGAGCAAAACCAGGAACTAGACAGGAAAACCCATCTGGTACCTTCGTCAAGTACCAGGAATCACTGCATGGAAAGTAAAACTTTAAACATGGGGTGTCCTTTATGTGCTCTGCAAACAAATCCTATTGCTGCAACCCAGCTCCAGTCACCAAGAGTTCACAAACACCAGAAGCTGGTAGAGAAAGCAGCTTTTGCATGTTCAAAGTGGTGAGAGGCGAGGGCAAAAAGAGCCTTCCAAGAGCCAACTGTAATAGGGAGTGGGTTTTAAATCAGCTTCATCAGATCTCATTCCTATTAGTAGTGATTTTGCTATTCCCTAGGAGAGGAAAGGCCCAGAACAAGCAAACCAAACAGCTTCACTAGTTGTTAGTTAGGACTGTAGGAACGTGAGAGATGTGTTTGCATCACTTGGCTTCAACAGGAGCAAATCCCAGAGGACTGATTCTTCCCTGCACACCCTGGATCTGCTCTTCAGGTCTACAGCAGCATTAAAGCACCAGTCTCCTTGGTACCTGCTCAGTGTCCTGGGGCAGCAGTAACAGCTTCAGCAGTGCCAGGACCTGGTGTTCTTTCTACATGGGGTAGTACCAGACAATGAGGAACCGGAATACTCTGCACCACCCATCACTTTCTCAACCCACCTCCAGTATGTTCACACCTTACCCACCCTCTCTCTTCACATCTACCCTCCTATATTTGCAGTCTGTACTCTTACTTCCTCCCTCACCACACAGGTTACACACTTGTGCTCCTCTCCCACCTGAGTGATTCATACATCCTGGTTTCAACATCACTTTTATGGTCAAATCAAACATTTATATTGTGCAATTTCAGGGCCTTTTGTTCAGTTTTGAGCTTTCAGAACAATAGTTATTTTAGCCCAACATTTTAGCTGGGACCCAAGAGGCTTTGTTTAGGAAGATCTGACACAGGGGATGGTTACATGCCACAACAAGGACTTGTCATAGTACTTGAACAACTGGATGTGACACAACAGATCAAGCTCTGGTTAGTTTAGTACCTGATGATGGAAAAGTGTCTCCTCTTCCAGTTGGATGCCACAAAATTCACAGGGAATGATAATGTCTTCCTCTGCCCGGACAGCTTGGAGCTGGGATGAAGAGAGAGACCCAAAGCCTTTGGACCCATCAGCACGCAGACCATCGTATTCCCATGGATTCAGAGAAGAACTTCTTTTACTGAACGAGGCAAAGGCACTTGCTGGGTTACAACCTGTCTGTATGCAAGGAACATGGGAAGATCAGCTCTCCTGCTGAGTACAGGTTGACTTGAAAAGCCATGCTCTGCAAAGACCAAATTGCTGCCAACCCCTAGATCCAAGAAAGCATCAAACCTGGTGAAGAATCAGGTCCTCAGAAGGGTACAGCTCCTCACAAAACTCACACGGCAACATGATGATCTCATCTGCAAAGTAACAGTTACACCCTCAGCCATGGAGGAGTCTGATGCAGCTGGACTGACTGACCCTCAAAATCCCTAAGCAGCAGACCCCTGCTCTGCAGCAGGGCAGCAACTGGCGCAAACATTATGGGAACAGTCACTCTGGTCCCACTTGCTGAATCCCACATGAGCAAATTCACATCACTCAGAGTGAGAACAATGGTTTGGGGTCAAAGAGCTGTCAAATAGTCTTGTAAAAAAGCCTATTACTGCCTTTAATTAACCCTTTAGTACCATTTCTCCTTTCAACACAAGCTGGCACTTCAGGCCTTCCCCAGGTCCTCCCTTCATGTTTATCACCTACTCAGTTGTTATGAAGCTCCCGCCACATACCAAGGTCAGAGATTCACTACAGCTTTGATTTCTTCCTCCCCTGCTGTCTTGCTTTAGAGGGACTCTCAAAGAGGCTAATTTTGCATTTTAAACCACCTCGATAGTCTCTGACATTCCCAGTCCAGGAATCCTCTCTTTCCTTCTCCCTCCCCTCAAACCTTAAGGAAACAACAGCATTTATACTTACTTTTCCCGTGGTTTGACATGCTAGAAGGCACGAAAGAGTCATAGAAGGTTTCCAACCCATCTCTTTCATTACAATAGGCAGATGACAGAGACTCTTTGGTGTAGCAGTTTTCCCAGAAGTCACTGGGAATTTCAGCTGCAGTCTTCTTGTGCTGATGATCCTCATTCTGGAGGCTGAGAGCCAACGCGTAGTCTAAGTCAGGGTTCCACTCCTCGTCAAGGGCAGAATGAGCGCTTTCATCTCTCCTCAGCTGCTCCAGTTCATTCTCTTCAAAAGACAAGTATAAATTTGAGAGAACATTAAGCCAGCAACAAGCAGTACCCTCCTGGACACCAGAACAGCTCAACCAGGAGGGTTTCACATGTGCACACTCAGAGTTCAGCACTCAAAACCCCTATCAAATTCAGGAGGAAGGTGGTGAACACTCAGACTACTTTTGTTTGTAATAAGCCAAAAGGAGAAACAGAAGGAAGTCATTCCTCTTACTCCAAAAGCTTGAACTTGAGCTTCTTGGGAGCTTTACAAAGTCACTAAGAACCTTCTGGGACCTACACTGTGAACAAGGTCCAACCCACAGCCTGTAGTCTCATCCCTTTTACAAGGCTGAAACACTGTTTTCAGTATCTCAAGGAGAAAGCAAATTCCTTTTACTGACCTTACATGTGACAACAGTGGGGATTAAACACGCCCAGAAGAAAACCATTACATGGTTTGTGGTAGGAAAGCCCCACTGAAAAGAAAACCAGGCCCAAGGTTCAGCTGATGATGCCTAATGACACGCTCAGTGCTCCTCACCCATGCTGGCCTATTTCAAGTCTCTCTGGTATTTCATTTGCACTGATTATGTGAGAATTTTAAATATAGCTCCCACATGCATAAAAATACCCCTTGTGAACACTCTTCAGCAGTTACTGTTAGTGGCCTACAGGCTACAGCTCCCCAGATTATTCAGCTTTATTAGCTAAGCCCAGAAGTTATTCCTACAAGCTCACTGTAAGTTAGTATTCTGCAGTGTGAAAGCCTCCACGTGCCCACAGCAGAACATGAATTCAGCTCCTGGAAAAGCTGGGTCTGAAGTGTGATGTGACCCCTAGCATGTGGAGGTAAGAGATTAGAGGCTTAGGAAAGGGCAGAGGCACTGATAATCGTCTCAGTGATGGCCAAACAGGATGTTCCTGCTGAAATGTGCTGTACTACACATGGGAACCCACGTCCAGCTCTTACCTACCCTTAACTGAAGGAAAGAGCAGTGCAGCTGCTGAACAAAAATGGACAGAATTTGCAGTGAGCAAACAACTCCCATTTCATTTTTAAGGTAGATACTTAGGGACAAAAGAACAGGCAGTGCACTGGGCTTTCACCCCAGGTACCTCAGAGGCCTCCATCCAGCTGGCTTACACCTTTGTAGATCTATTCCACAGCAGAACAGCCCCACAAGTGCCTCTGGAGCTTCCATGCTTCAGTATTCTCACAGAAAGCAATTACAAGACCTTACACTTGGATCAAGTGGCAAATGTCACACTAGAAGCCAGTTATTGCTCTCCTCTCCACCTTACCTCCTTTTTGCTTTCTTTTTACTGCTGAAATCTTCTGCTAACGTCCCCAAGGGTTTTATCTCCTACACAGCTGCTATAAATGTGCTTTTCTGGGGCATTCTCCACCCAGACCCAGTGTAGTTACCTGATCTCAGTTGCCTTCTGACGTTTCGAAGGGCACGCAAAACTACATTCTTATCCTCAGAGCGAGCCACTGCTCTGCTTCTTCTCCCTTGCTTCACCTCTTGCCCACAGACTCGAGGATGCTCTTGGAGATCTTTCACCATGATGTTACGACCGCATCCTCCACACAGCTCAGTCCTGGCCCCACAGTAAACTTCATGGTCCAGCAGCTCCTTGAAGGTAAGCTGTATGTCACAGTACTGGCAGAGGGCAGGACGCAGGGGGCACGCTGACGCCTGGGAATAGAACAGAGGGATTATTTTTCACCCACAGAAGGCCGAGGCAGAGGTGAAGGGAGCTTCTCAGTTTGCTTAGGAGCTGAGTGGTCTATTGTTTCTCTAGCCAGCCCCAAAGCTACACTGAAGAACAGCCTGGAATAAGATAGGACGTGAGAAATGGAAGAAAAATGTGTTGTGTAACCTGTGTAGTCATAAAGGTGCCAACTGAAGCACTCCCAATACTCAGATGGGGTTTTTTAACCTGTGTTGCTTAGACAGCAGATTCACATTGTGCTTTTTGAAGTTACAGTCCTGAACTTGTTACAGATACAGACTTGAAATCCAGTATTAATCACATTTCATTGAGCACTGCTCAAAACATGTCAGTGCCTGTTCTGCTAAGGAAGAGATTTACAGCGCATTTGCTACTCAACAAGAATTGCTGGCCTATGTTCTTTACCCTACTGAGTGACAAGTAAGTGCTAAGTCGCCCTTCAAAAAGGGTTAAACATGGATTAAATACATGTCATAATTGCAGATGCTGCAATAATGCATCATCATTTGCTTTACAAACAAAACTAAAAGCGCTACACACAAACGTGCAGGATAAACTGCTTGCAGTGTTTTAAACTGGACTTATCTTAAAGAAAATCCTTTTCTCCTCACAAGATTGCCTGTGACAGCAGCCAGCAGGATTCAGAAACTCAGAAATCCCACTGTGTCCTAGTCTAGTTCATTTTACAGGCTATTTTAAAAGCCTGTTTGGACATAATGAGTTACTAAAACTCCCATAATGAGTGCAGCAGAGTCAGAACTGTGTGATGTTAAAGGAACAGAAAAAGTCAAATCGATGATGTTCTGCACTTCTGAATTAGCATTTTTCATCTCGATCACTGATAAGGGCAAAATCACCAATTATCATAGGTACCCCTTTGACAGGAAGACTTGAGGAGGTTCCACCACTTTAAGGCAGCTTCCAATCACCTTCTGTCATAGAGTTTGAATTTAGAAAGCACAGGTCAATAAAATGGATTCCAACCACAGGCTGGAATCAAGGTCTTGGCTCTAGAATCAGAGCTTGGAAACACTATAGAGTACTCTCCAAGTGTCCAATAATATAAAGTCCACCAACCTCATGATCCTTCAGGAGACTGTTTTCCATCTTCATCCTGCACTTGCAGGTAACCTACAACAAACAAAACCTCGTTAGATTAATTGCCACAGAAGTCAGCAATGCTAGAGGAGCCATTAGTTTCTCACCTGCACGTGCTCAGACTCAATGTGGTTCTTCATTTCAGACTTCGGGATGGATTCACTGCAGTAGCAGCATACTTCAATATTTCTGCTACAGTGGATTTCATGGATGATGAAATTAACAGCAGGGATGTCCTTTTTGCTGTGAGAAAGTCACAGAGGTCACTTTGCAGAAAATACACTCATAATAATCCCAAGCAGGTTTTCATAAGAATAATAAAAACCTAAGAAAGCTTTCTACGAATTCATGGTTTAGAGGTGGGTAACTAAAAAGAAAGGCAAGCCCAGCCAGGCCTCAGTGTTCCTTTATAGTGGGATATTAGCATGAAAAAGTCACAACTTTCACACTGCATTAAGATAAAATCAAAGTGGATTCATTTCCTTATGTGAAAGGCAATTTTTGAATCATAAACAAGCAATCACCAGGGTTAAGTTAATGAACTAATCTGAGAAGATAAAAGTTTCTTCGTGAAATAACTTGGCTATGAGAGGTTGAACAGAGCTCTGCTTGGAAAATATAAGTATCAGATCCTGTCAGGCCAGATCTGCTCAGTGAAGGAGCAGTAACTGAATTTACTCTATGGCCAAAGTTTCCCAGCTCATTCCTAAGACACATATTTTCCCATCTTGAGAAGGACGCATGGCTTACAAACACAAAGGGTCCAAAAAGAACTGAGGCACTGGGAGCTTTGTCCTTATTCCTGCCTCAGGTGGGGAGCATCATTTCCAGACGGATCTATCATCCATCCTCTCCCCCCAAGAAATCAGCCTTCAAAACGCCATCATTAACTTTACAACCTATTCCTCAGTGCCTTCCATATCACAAAGGAAGGTCATTACAAGCCTTCTGTAATGAACAAACGTTCAGTTTTGTCCCTTGTCAGATCCCAAGCAGCCAATGCCCTGGCAAAGCAACAAAGTCCAACAGCAGTGGCTCAACTGCACAAAGTCGCTGCTTGCAAACCAACTCCCCTGACGTTACAAGAAACTTGTTTGGATTCTGGTATCTCTGAGGAAAAAATAAGTGAATTTCTGTAGCTGCTTGTATTCCCGATGCACTCCCGAGGTTTCACCGTTATCAGTGAATGCATTACTGACATGGGAGCTGCTGCGAGGAGAACTGTTATCAACGGTGAAAATAGTTATTATTAATGTATAAGACATTGGTAAATTAAATAAGTTCATATTATACAGAAGGAATTTGTATAA
>JANHGB010046920.1:13290-43031 GCA_026283785.1 Coracopsis vasa
GGAAGGGGGTATCTGCGCCTCTTTCAGTCAGTGCAGCTCTGGTCGGCGTTTGTTTCATGCTGCAGAGAAGTTGGATGAGTTCATAAAAGGAGCAAGGGGAGTCGTGGGTACCTTAAAGTTGTATTTTGAAGTGCTGTGGCACAGGTTAATTACGGTGTTATGGAAGTTAATTGGGAGATAAGAGCGAAGTAGTTAAAAGATGGTCTTGTTAAGAAACCTCCTGTATTAAGCTTTCCCCAATATTTCCAAGGGTATTACATGTAATTGGGATTGCTTAAGAGACTGGAGGCAAGCTTGGCTCTGTGTATGCAAATATAGGGAAAAGAGTGAAGAAAAATACTTCCCCAGGCTACAGTGTTGTTTATTCTCTAAAACTGAGAATTGGGCAGAGATTTAGGAAGATGCTCTCAACTTCTTTCAACATTAGAAGAAAATAACTCTTCCTCCGAAGGTGGAGAGCTGCCCTCATTTGGGATGCTTCAGGAATGTCCTCTGCTGTGAGAATGGTGCAGTTATAGACTTGCATCCGTGATGGTTCCAGTGAGGGGGAGGGGGATAGTTGTGTTTGGTTAAAAGAGTAAACATGCAGCTGTCTTAAAATGCATGCAGTAATCACTGCATGTGTGCAGCAGTGTGGTTTGTCTTTATGTAACAGTTTTAAGAGTTTTCCTTAGTTTTCTGTACATGCCTAATTAGTAACGTGATTATTTGTGTTATAACGTGTGTAACATCTTCAAACATTCTTAAAAGAAAAAGCTTGGTAAACTGAACCGACATTCAAGCAGATGATGCTGAGATGTATTTCACTGTATTTCTTTCAGAGACAGCTTTAAAAGAGCTTTCTGCTAGTTCTAGAAAGGATTCTCTGCAGTGTAAGGTTGGAATCCAGGCTTTGGTGCTGCAGAACCCAAAATAAAGTGTGTGTCCTCAAGAGGGAAATACACAAAAGTCACGACCTGGAGATGTGCAGCGTGAGGCTGAAGGTCTGATTCTTGCCTTAAACCAGTGTTGTGGGTTTGCACCATGTGCCTGGTTGCTCAGGTTTCCTCGACAGCTACATTTATCTTCCATCTTGTTCTCCCTTCACCTGGAGGTTCATTCACATGTTGCCTTTCCAGCCACTGAACATCTCCACCTCCAGACTTGCAACTAATGTAGGCTGAAGTTTCTTTCCCTTTCACTCGAATTCCTTTGGAAGTTGCCAGTACTTTGGCTTCCAACAAACTTACTTGTTGCTAGCAAAATACAGTCTCTTTATTCTGCTGCAGTTTAGAGAAGTTTGTGGTTTATTTGATTTACTTTAAGAGAGCTGAAGTGGAGATGTTATCAGTACAGTTGTTAAACAATCCAAGACAGGCAGTGCAGCGTGGCACATAATTTCTGTGTGAGCTGCACAACACAGATCCTTAAATCATAAAGTCTCTGGTGGTGTATGAAGACATGACCCGAATGTTGTGTTCCATGGATTTGGAACCTCTTCACTGAGAAATCCCTGCTTAAGTTTTGATGTTGAAGGTGATGCACAGGCCTTCTCAAGTTAAAACAGGCATCTAACCCATGGACAGACAATGTCTTACAGCTTCAAACTATATTTCATGCTGCAGCATTTTGTTTTGGTTGGTGTGGGCAGGCTGCCTTGTTTGAGGTTTTGTCTGCATGGTCTCAGGAGCCCAATTAGCTCTACATTAAATCTGCAGCACGCACTTGGCCGTGGAAGCAAATGTTGAAGCTGCTGGATATAAATCTCATCAGTATAGATGCGCACTTTGTGCCATATCCCAGGAATGACTAAGGTCACCTCGGTAAAAGAGTTTTTTCATAATGAGGACTACAGACTTGATGAGAAAAAGATGTCAGTGTAATTTCAATTAACTGGTGTTGGCTCTGTTCAGTTTGGTGGGGAGAGGCCAGGACAATGTGAGCAGACCCTTCCCTGTTGGCACCTCAGGTGCAGCTAAGCTTTTTCTGCTAGGTTTTGGTTAGTTTTTGAGGAAGGGGAGGCATATAGGGGTCATGTTCTAATCTAAAATTGCTTGTAATTGTACAGTGATGTGATGATGTGCTCAGTGGTGAACACTGAGCTGAATAAAGGAGAAAATAGTCTTGAGGCCGGGGTTTGGCATTTCTGCAGCTGAAGCTTTACTAGACAGCAGGATCTCTCCCAGGAAATAAAAACCATTCTGGTGAAAGACAGTGATGCTCTGTTAGGGGACAGATTTGCTCTGCCTGAGGTATGGATCTTGTAGACAAGTAGGTTTACTCACTTAATGCTTTGATAGATGTTGAGTGCATAGTTTCCAACCTGCTGCCTGTTAAAAGTCATTGAAAGTCTCCCAAAGGCACACCAAATGAATTCCAGCTTTGGCTGAAGCCAAGAGGCTCAGCATCATTGCTAGCAAAGAGCTGTTGCTGCAGAACCCGTTCTATTATGTCTCTTTTGTTGCTGTAATGATCTGTGTGGAGTAATTACAAAAGCTTGTTTGTTTGAATGACTAAAACTGGTGCAGCAGATGAATACTTCATCTACAAAGTGACATGTTTCCTGAATGTTAGGCTTAGTAGTAATTGTACAAGGGAAATGGGGTTTGCACTACTGGCCTACAGCACATACTCCATGGTAAAATTGGAGGTAGCTTTCCAGAATGGTCTTGTGTTCTGGTGTAATGCTGTATGTGTTGTTCTTCTGCAGATTATCTCGACAATGGCAATAATAAAATGGCAATCCAGCAAGCAGATAAGCTGCTCAAAAAACACAAGGATCTCCACTGTGCAAAGGTAAGTGTGACTATGGTGCAGGCCTCCTTTGGCGAGTGTAGCTCTGAGATGTGGTGGTGTCCAGGATCTTCCAGAGCCCAGAGTGTTTCCTGAACCCTCAGGAACATCTGGGGCTGTTCTAGTCCATACCATATCATGTGGGCAGGTCTGGTCAGTTTTCAGTCTGCAGGCTGGGAGAGCTGAGTGGTGGCTGATGCCTTAGAGCAGCCTGCATGGCTGTTAAAGAAATGCAAAGCCACACTATTAATACAGCTTGCATTTGGAAGTTTTCCTCTATACCATATGGATTAGAAGCCTAATAAAACCTGAAGGTCTGTAGAAGTAATGAGGTGGTTGGGCAAAGCTTCTCCCCACCAGGAATGAGAGGGTTTTCACTGGTAACTGCCAACTGTGTTCCTAACAGCTGCCTCTGCCTTGTGTCAATAGGTTCTGAAGGCAATTGGCTTGCAGAGGACTGGCAAGCAGGATGAAGCGTATGCTCTGGCACAAGAAGTAGCAGCACTTGAACCCACAGATGATAATTCCTTGCAGGCGCTCACCATCCTTTACCGGGAGATGCACAGACGTAAGCTGTCTCCATTCCCTCTCTTAAAAATCATAATTATTTATATGCTTCTAAAAGTATGTCACCCACAGTTTCATGGGAAACGTGCAAAGTCTGGGATTTGTGTTATTAGGATACTCAGGAATTTAATGGATGCTTGTTATAAATGCCTCTAAGGCTCCAGTGATCATACAACAAAGAACCTTGTTTAGGCTTCTCATTAACGTTATTGTATACATAGTTCCTAAATGAATGACATGGTGATAACAATCCATCACCATCAGCCTGTGAGTTCACTTTTTAATGAAAGCTACTGGGGTTTGTTGTCTGTGTATGTGATAGAGATGACAAATCACACAGGCTTTTTTTGAACCTTATGTACTGCTTATCTACAGCTCTAAACAGTTGTTTCTGGCAGTTTCTTGTGGTTCTTGCTGGTGGTAGTAACCTTTGTAGCTGAATTGCTGGAGCAATGGCAATGGGGTGGAACAACTTCTTCAGAAATGGCTATTGGGTATCAGTCTGCAGTACAGCTGTTGCTTATGCTCTCCTAGCTTTTTATGTGTGTAGGTATATGTGGAGTTGAAGCATCATTTCTTGAATAATATGAAATGTTTCCTCTGTACGTGTGATTTCAATATAAAGATGTCAAAAGCCTTTTGGTGATTCTAAACTTGCATAAGCATTAAGCTCAGGTTTCTAACTTTTAGGTTTATAACTCAGAAAGGAAGTAGTGGGTGTCAGGCATTTCCACTTTCAGTCCTGCAAAAAAATTGTGATTAGATGGTTTATGTATGTGTGTTGAGGATGTGTAAAATGTGTGAAAGACATTAGGTTTTTAATACTACACTGAGATACAATTGTGTAAGAGAAACAGCTCTGGAAGGATGAAAAAGTAAAAGTTTTGTGTATTACAATACCATTAGAACTTAGTCATGACAGACCTATTATTAACACATACTATTAAAAAGTATTTTACTTGTTAAGAGTGCTAAAATAGGCAATTGGGAAATAACAGGATATGACTAACATAAGTAAACCTGTGATAAGAGTAACTGATTTGATATTAGGTTCCGAAAATGTTCTGTGTTTTGGCACAGAATTCATGTGGAGCAGTCATTCTGCCAGGAGCAGCATCTTAATTCGGTTTAATGCTCCAAAATAGATTCACTTCCTTAAGAAAAAGACTTCAGTGCTTCTGAGCAGTTCAGCTGTTGCTGTTAACTCTGGTTTGAGGTTGGTTTGTGTGGGTTTTGTAAGCACTTTCCTCCTTTGCCTGATGTATGTAGTGTTTGGGGTCTTGGGAGGGAGAGCCATTTCTGTGGTTGATGAGTGTAATTAAATTACAGTTCAGAGTGTCACTGATGTTATCTTTAGGTAGCTGTGCTTTAAAGTTACTCCCAAATTTGTCTTAACTCGAGCATCTGGGTTTGGTTTAGCGGAACTGGTAACTAAACTTTATGAGGCAGCTGTAAAGAAGGTTCCCAACAGTGAAGAGTATCACTCCCACCTCTTCATGGCCTACGCCAGGGTTGGTGAATACAAGAAGATGCAACAGGTATGATCAACAGTTTGTGTTCTGGTCATTTTAAGGTGTCTTTTTCTGTGTGTGTTACTGTTAATCACAGGTCATCTTCCAGAAAGCTCAGCTGGGTTAATGCAGGGGTTAGACTCTCTTATTTTTTACAGAAGGGCTTAAAAGACCATTATTTGAGGAGTGGGTTACCTGAAGACAAATGATTTCTTTTCTGTGTGTGGGTTAGGACAAAAGTGGTGCCTTTTGTGTGTGTAGTCTGATAGAATATGTTGGTTATTTTGGGGAGGTTTTTATCAGTCTGTCTTGAACAGTTCAGTGGTTACATATGAGCAGTGTATTACAAAGGAATTCTGGAGTAGATAGGGAAAGATGTGGCCAGGTCTTCTGATCCATGTTTCAGACTTGATTTGCTCCTTAGTTTTACGTTTGGGAGGAGGAATGTTGCTCGTGCTCTTACCTCTGTAATCTAATACCTAACTAGGCTTGTATTGGTTGTAATTCAGTGAAGGCAAATTAAAAAGCACTTCCTTTAAGTACATCTCAGCTGGCAGAACAGTGTCATGCTGGTTAGTTTTCTTTTCATCCCTTTCAAATTAGGTGCCTGGAGAATGCCTATAAATGGAAGATTGTTTTCAAACCATGTGTGTTCACTCTTCTGCATAAAAAAGCACAGAGAGCTGAGTAAATAAGTCCGAAACTCCCTCTTGTTCCCACTGTGTTAAAGTGACTTGAATTTTTGTGCAACTAGCTAAAGGAATATATTGAGCAGAAGTGTTATCCTCCATTGTAGCCCAGCTTGCATGCTGTTTGAGTTCAAGCTGTAAGTGAAAGCTAAGTTATTAATGTACATGGAATGACAAGCCTCGTAACACAGTATAAAGTTCAGAGATGTGACTGTGTTAATTGTGCTCCTGTCTACAACCACGAGTGGAAAAAATGCCATCTTACACAGATAAATAACAATATTTAACATTTATATGACCTTGTGTATGTTTAAAATGCCATATAAACATGTATCTAGTTAAGTTATCCAGACATTGGCAGAGTAGAATGTTCCAGACTGGCCTGTGCACTCGACTGAAGGACTTAGAGATGCAAAGAGTGTGTGGATGCTGACTGATTGGAGAAGGAAAATAAACCTCAGTGTCCTGGGATATTTCATTTGAAAGGACTGGAAAATGCAGTCTGTAGTCAGGAGATTGGCACACAAGTCCATCTGTGTTAGTGTACTGTATTATATGGAGTTTCTTAAACTCAATACAGATTTTATATAGGTAAAAGTGTTGTTCCTCATTTTATACAGGCACTGAAATTTGTGAGAAAAATGTGTGAATAACTCTGTATTAGGCTAGAAAATCTTCAGTTCTTTGGCTCTGTTTTGATGTATCCAAGCTTTCAGCTCAACCTTTGCTTTTGACCACAGCTCTGCATGTGCAGGTGACCTCATGTTTCAGGTATCTGAGTATGTGCATGTATGACATGGGCGTTGAGGGTCTGTTGCTTACATGAGGGAGGTGTGTGGTTTGCTGTGCCTTTTAGCACTGAGTGAACATTCTAGTGCAAGTCAGCACTGGAAATAGCACCTTCCTAAAGAGTAAGTTTTCTGCTTCCTCATGTAGATACCACTTCTAATTAAAGCTGGCATCTGTTTAGGCAGTTTTATGTGCACATGCTCATTGCTGTTCCCTGTCAGACCTACACAAAGTACTGCAAAACATTTTCACCCTGTTTTCTTCTTTAGCAAAGTGTGTTAGGATGGAAGGGCTCACAGGTTGATAAAAGTCCTCCCATATAGTTGCTAGTTCTGTGTTGTCTCCTGCCGTCATTGCTGCTTAACTTGTGTTTGTCATGAGAGCTTGTGAAAAGAGATGTTTCAGGAATGATGAAACTTTGCCTTATATTTTTCAGGCTGGAATGGCACTTTATAAGATTGTACCCAAAAATCCTTACTATTTTTGGTCTGTGATGAGCCTGATTATGCAGGTGTGTACAGAATTGCAAATGAGTTGACTTCTGCTGCAGGTGCAAATATAGAAATGTTCTGAGTGAAAATATTGGGGATTATTTTAAGTAAAATGTGTTGTTGAATTTATCTGTATAATGCTGGGAGAAGGACTAAGCCCTCCTCAGGTAGCATTATTAATGTGGTCCAAAATGAATGCTGTAGTGTTTTAATAAAGCAACATAACTGGTCTGCCTTACCACATTTATGTAACTTGAATTTTCCTCTCTTTTTAGTTAGCTCATGAATAGAACCTCAAATATCTGCAGCTCCTGAGTCAGAACTGTTCCTCTCCAACTAGGTTACAAAGGCTCTAGGAGGAAAGAAATGAGAGCTCTGAGCTTAGCATCTCTTTAAGACTGCAGAGGGTCTGCAGGAATAGACAGCAGATTCGCTGTGCTGCTGCTGGTGGTAGCAGATCTGGGCACTGTTCAGACAGCCCAAAAGTGTTGGCCAAATACAAAATAAGCATGGGGGCATTAAACACCTTCTCTAAACCACAGTGGAATGGCAAACAATGCTGTGTTCTTGCAGTATGTTACCTGCCATGGGTATTGTGTGCCTGGATGCATAAGTGTGGACAATGAAATCAAGAGTAAGGTTTTCTGTGTGTCAGTAGTTTCAGCGCTGCCTTCTAACAGAGCAGTGCTCCCTGCACGGGGCAGATGGCAGCTCTGAGTGTGTGGGGTTGGGAGAGGGGAACTGGAGCACCTGGGTGGGATTTTTCCTCTTTTAATGTGGAAAAAGCAATGGGAAGGACAACACACAAAGCGGCTGAGCTGGTCCAATAACTCTTCTCTTCTTCAGTCTATTTCAGCCCAGGATGAAAACCTCTCAAAGACCATGTTTTTGCCACTAGCTGAGAGAATGGTGGAGAAGATGGTGAAGGAGGATAAGATTGAAGCTGAGGCTGAAGTAAGGCTTGCAGATACTTTCAGTTTGATTTGGACATTACTGAGGGAATGCACTGTTAAAAGAAGTTGATTATTGTAACAGTGTTCCAAGACAACAATCAGTAGTGTTCTGGACTTCAGTGTGAATGTAGTGGGACAGAAGGAGCAGAGAGTTGAGAGGGATTTGGAATCATGTGGCCAAGGAAATATTTTGGCACTTGATTTGACTGATGAAGTATTTGATTTTGCTCCCTGGGAGGCCCCAGGAGAAACTTCAGGACCGAGAATGGAAAAAAGACCTAAATTCCTGAATGCTCCACCCTCTGGGATGCTAAAGATAGTTTTGCAGGCCTGGCTATCTCCTCTTCTAATGACAGGAACACAAGCCCCATTATTTCTTGGCACACCTGGGTCTTGTTTTACTAGCAAACTTCATTGCACTCTAATCTTTCTTTTAAGGTCGAGCTGTACTACATGATTCTGGAACGTTTGGAGAAGTATAAGGAAGCCTTAGATGTTGTGAGAGGAAAACTGGGAGGTAACGTATTCTGTCCATGAATCATCAGAGTTGTGTGGAGGGCACAGCAAGTTCTCCTTTGCTTCAGGCTTGTCCACTGCCCAAAAAAAGTAAGAAAGCTGTAAGAAGCCTGACTCTTGGCACCAGTTTCAAACATTGATGCAAACTGTGGAGATGTTCTTGTGCAAGCTGGTTTTACCCACCTGATTATGGTATTTAACTGTTATTTGCTGATGAATTTAGCAGCAGTGTGCTTAGCAGTAGTAAATTGATAGCATATTAGTTTGTAGCTGCCATCTTCCAAAGAGGTTGCTAATATCTTCCTTTTTTGAGGGTTTTCTGATGATTAAAATGCACTTGCAGTTTTAAGGAATTGGGATGTAAAAGCTTCCATAGGAGATTTGTCCTTTCTATCCTTTGAGGGCCTCTCTTCTTTTACACTTACTGATTTGCATCCTGGGCTATAATAAGAAGCTTTGTGCAGAAAGTAGAGAAGGAAATGCATTGATTAAATAAAACTTGCCCTTCTGTTTTTAATGTAGAGAAGCTGACAAGTGAGCTCCAAAGCCGTGAGAACAAGTGTATGGCAATGTACAAGAAGCTGTGTAGGTGGCCAGAGTGCAACGCGCTGTCGAGAAGGCTGCTGCTGAAAAAGTGAGATTATATTTCTATTCCAAAAAAAATGGGAGAAAAATTCCTGCCTGGCTGTGAATTGCCTTGTTCAGTGGGTTTGTAAATGGTGGTTAAACCAGGAGAACATCAGAGGATCTCAAGGCATTTCCAAATGTTTGCAGAAGGATGGAATGTTAAAGGATGTGGTGACAGGGAGGGTCAGTTGCTTCTTTTTGAAGGCTGACTTCAGCAACACATTAATGCAGTCAAACTGTGTTTACCTCCTTGTTTCTGAAGTCTGTGCTGCTGGTGCAGCTCTGTCTTTCATGGTAGGAAAGGAGGAGAACTGCATTTACATTTAATTTTCTGGAACCTCATTTCTCTCACTTGGCCAGACTTCATCCTGGGAAATGCTTTGAGCAGATGCATCAGGAGGGAGCATACTGATATGAATGAATCTGTCTCTTGGAACTGTCAAGAGAGATTTGTTGTTTGCTTTTTGTATTTAGCTGTGAGTTAAACACAGAAGAGAAATTTTTGCCTAAGCATTTTGGGGTTATTAATGTGCTCTGATTGGAATATGAATGTTAAGAGGAGAGTTTGTAGCTTGCCTCAATTCTGTATTGAAATTGTTTCCTTTAATACGCTTCAGGAATTCAGGACAATGATGGCTCATAAGATGTGAGACCTTTTTGAGGAGAAATGATTCTTACTGCAGTCATTTTTTCTTACTATGAACATGGCTATTCCTTAAATCCAGCTTTTGCAAGGAATGCAGTTTTAGCAGTGAGTTACTGTTTTGGCAATTCCCTAAACTTTGTCCTGTGCCTGATTTTTGTTTCAGCTCAGATGATTGGCAGTTTTATATAACTTACTTTGATTCAGTGTTTCAACTCATTGATGAATCCTGGACACCTCCAGCAGAAGAAGAGCAGTAAGTTGACAGCTTTACTGTTGATTTGGTTTCCCTTTGTGCTGCAGTGAATTGTTTCCATTCATATATTCAGCACCACACTGGCTGTGTCTTTTGGATGACTTCTTGATATCAGACCCTAAATGATGTGTCCTTCCTACTCTGTGTTGGATACTGGCAATAGTTTATTGGAAAGCACTGTTTAAATAGTGGTTTGTACTCTATAGCACTCTTCCAGTGTGTACTTTTCATGGTGATAAGTTAAAGAATCCATCATGCCAGATTTCCTTAAGAGAAATGTGCTGAACACGTGTTATCAGTGGGAAAAATCAAAGAACCTTTTGTCTCTTTACCTGCACAGCTCTTTGGAAGGAGAGGTACACTATTCTATAGAGCAAGCTGTGAAATTCATAGAAGAGAGGATAACAGAAGAATCCAAGAGCTCTCGGCCGCTTCGGGGACCATATTTAGCTAAACTGGAGCTGATCAGACGTTTGCGATACAGAGGTTGTAATGATGAGTATAAACTAGGTAAGAGCCACTTAACTGGGTGATGAATTAATCTTTTGGAGAGAACACAAGCTCAGAACAAGCTCTTTGCTAAATCACCGAGTTAAATACAGTTTCTGTTACGGAAATGTATGTGCTGTTGTTTGTATGTAGAGTTTTGAAAGCATTAGAAGATGAGCTTTGAAGAAAGGCAGATAGTTCCTAGCTGCTCCAAGGCTTGTACAAGCAAGCAGGGGAGCTTTGTAAAGTACCTGTGGGATCTAAGAGCACACAGTCACTGATATGGCAATGAAAAGCTCATTCCTGGTGCACTGCTTTTGTAGAAGGCCCTGCTGTCACGCTGTGGTCTCAAGGTAGTTTTCAGTTCAGCTTTTTGGCAGTAGCACCAGGTTTTACTTTTCGAAAACGCTGCATTTAAAAATCGCATTCAGGGAATTGGTGAAGGAGAGGATGTGATTAGAGCCACATCTGTGCTACTTACTACTTCCTTTTGTATTTCCATCCAGCAATAAGTTGCTGTTAGATAAGCAGAGGCCTGTTATGCTGAGCTCTTATCTGCCAGAGTAGCTTGAATGAAGCTCTTGGGTTTTTTTTCATGTGTCCTTGGTTACCAAAGACATTGAGCCTCTCAAAATCTGCAGTAGTGCAGCTCTCTTATCTAATCACTATGTACTCTCAAAGAGGGGGGGAAGAGGCATTAACAGAGTTTTCTCATGTTCAGTGATGTTACAGATTCAACTTTTAACACAGCATATTAAAAAGATGAACTGGCTTTTTTCTAGGTGATCCAGAAGAGCTAATGTTCCAATACTTCAAAAGATTTGGGGACAAGCCCTGCTGTTTTACTGATCTCAAAGTATTTGTGGATCTCCTCCCATCCAGCCAGTACACAAAGGTAAGGAAAGCTAAAGAAGTGGTGGCAGGAACTGCAGTGCTTGTTTGCACTGTGATCCCTTTATCTTAAAGTACCTGTGGCTCATATTCAAAGACCTGAAGCATCAATTTTTTTACCTTCTTTTTGAGATTCAGAGAACTCTTTGCAATGTAGGAAATACAATGAACATCTGAATATACTGAGCAATTTCATTCAGAGGAGTTATACTGGAGACTAAAAGTTGAGTTTGATCCTGCAGGTTCTCAGACCTAATGTCAGATTCATTTGGCTTTTTTATTACCATTTGAAGGTGTCAAGGTGCTTTGAGGTGGTCTTGGTTGAATTCTCATATCTTTTAATGAAAAGCTCTCTAGGAATTGCAGTTCAGTTGATGAGCTGCCTGATAAACTCATTTTAAATGAGTAATCTCTCATCACTTTTGTTTATAGATCACAGCTTACAAACTGGAGTAATGTAACACTACAGAAAGCCCATCCTGGTCATCCCTTTGGGTTCTCTTTGCTATATGCTGCAGCTTGTTTTACAGAGACATCCTCCTCTTTCCCTTCCCATCCATCACTTGTTTTTCCCATTAAAGTTACATGTTTAATGGGACAAATCTGCTCCCTCATCAGTGCAGACAGGGTCTCACAAAGAGGTTTCAGTTCTGCTGCAGTGCTAAAGAGTGGACACGTTGATACTGATCAAGGGGTGGCCCAGAGACCTGTGACAGCTTTTCCAGAACCTCTCTCTGCAACCAGCTCTCTTTCAGTTAAAGACTATTTGTGCAGAGTCATGAGCAGCTCTTTGAGTGACTTCAGCAACTGGGAATCCTGCCACTCACCCCATTGTTTTTCTGAGCCATTATGTGAAGTTATCAGAGCTGGGGAGAGCTGGACACAGAATCCTGGATCAGCCAGAGGCGGCTGCTAAAATGGAAATGGAATGTAGATAGTGGTGGTGTTTATCTTAGTTTATTAGAATACTTTTTCATTGCTAATGCAGGCTCTTCCCACAGCCTCACTGCTAGTGGGAATGGTAGTCCCTGTAGGTATGGGTTGCTGATGATGTTTTATGTTAAAAGGTGTGGGTTTACCCCACTGGCAAGAGATGTGGTCAGAAGGAGATATAACTTGCAGTTCTGGAAATGGTGATGCCATTGCAAGGTAGCCCTGAAGTACTGAATAGGTTTAATCCTAATTTTCCAAGATACAAATCCTAAACCTGGAGGAGGGAGGGAGATTATACTTAAAAGTTGAGGCAACAGTTTTGTCACAGTGCCCATAAAACCATGACTTTGAATAAATGCTCTGAAATGTTCTGATTGGCCTTAAACCTGCTGCTGATTTAGTGAATATGTTCCTGTTGTGTCATACTAAGAATATGGGGATCTTGCAAGGCCACTAGACACACCAGATGTTGCAGTGATTATTTCTGGACTATCAGTCTTGGTTTCCTAGAGACATAAGTCGGAGCATGCAGCCCAGTGATTTGTTTGACCTTGCTCAGCTTGGCAAAATCTCAAACTGAACAGATTTGTCAGCACAATCTACATTAAAGTCTATGGGGAAAACTGGAATGTGTTGCATGGTGCCTGGTGTTCCTCCTGGCTAGCTTTGTTGTCGTGCTTTTTTCTTCAGGCATCCATTCGATGCCATTCTTGTGTTTCAGTAAAGCTGAATTCATTGGCTTTAACTCAGTTTGAAGGTTGTAAACACTGTTGGATTTTAGGGCAATGTCCAGCCCTGACTGTGTGCTGTGAGAACTCTGCTGCCTCCCATTAACACTGTAAACAAGGAGAGGCTGCTTTTCCTACAAGTGAATTCAAACCAGAAGTCATGAATCAAAGCTGACCTCACTGAGGCCAGCGCATGACTTCAGAGCTGAGAGAAAATGTAGCAGCTCATAGAAACCCACCATTCCCTGGAAGTGTGCTGGGAAGCCTTTCAGTAACTCATTATTTTAATTGCATATGTTATTACTGAGAGTGTTAACAGGTGCTTGAACTCCCTCGTGTGTCAGTGGATTGGAAAGTTGCCTGGGATTTATTTTTTCCCCTCCATCTGTTTGATGAAATGCCCTAAAAGCTACTGAATGCAACCAGAACTGTGTGCTCAGCACCTTTCAAATTATAGATAAATAAAAAGCATTGAAGCCAGCTCTTTAACCATGAATTCAGTGGGATGGCAGGGTTGATGCTGACAGTTCCACCTTGATTTAAGGGAGGAAGTGATGCCCAGCTGCCCTGCAGACTCACCAGCAGTGTTTCTCTTCCAGTTCATCAGCCAGTTGCTGGCAGTAATCCCTCTATCAGCAGCAGCAGAGGGTGAACTCGCACTGCCCAGCGACATCAAGGCCCTGCAGCAGCACTTGTGTGTGGTGCAGCTCTCCAGGTTGCTCGGTATCTATCATGCCATGGAGAAGAAGCAGAAGCTGGCTGTGGTCCGGGAGTTGATGTTGAGATACCGCCATGGACTGGAGTTTGGTGAGGAAAAGCTTGAAGCTGATGTTGCAGTGCATTGCAGAGCTTTTTCGTGGGGATGGAGCAGCACAAATGCCTGTGGCACTGGTTGCACTGCTTGAAAACGCTTTGCTTTCTCCTGTGGGATTCTACCCTTGGGACAACCTGAATTATCTTTTTCCTTTAATTTTTTTACTTTCTAGTCATGTGTCTTAAAGATGAGACATTGCTGGGTAGTTCAGATGGAACATTTGTATCTATGCAAAGCTGCCTGTACCCTTAAGCAAAGCCAGGCTTAACCATTGGTGTACATAGGACAAATACACCCCCATTTACATTAATTTGTAAATCTGGCGGTGGTAGGAGTGTCTTTTCTTCTACCAGCAGATGTTAACGTGTGAAGTGGCCCAAAGTCCACTCATGTGATGAGCATATGCATTGTGTGTATACAGTTGTCTAACTTTTTAAGACAGCTCTGGATTTTACATGTTAAACTGTGGTTATCTGCCAGGTAGCTCTGTCATTTGGTGACACTGACACTGTGAGAAGCACCTGACAGCGCTGTCAGTAATTCAAGGGTAACTTTCTTCTTTCTTTTTAGGAAAGTCTTGTTTGAAAACTGAATTGCAGTTCTCAGACTATTACTGCCTGCTTGCAGTTCACCTGCTGCTTGACCTGTGGCTGGAAGGTACGTTCCTAAAAGTGTGACTTGCTTAATCCCACCTTGGATGGCTGTGACAGGGAGGCTGTGTCCCTGTGGCCGTTGTGTAGCTGGCAGGGCTTGTTTAGGCCTGTAGCTTTGTGGGGTTTTTCCTCAATACGAGGTGTTTCAGGAGTGCCTCTATCAGGTTGGTGTTTGATCTGAATCTCACTGACCTCTAAAGGGATTTAATTATTCAGATTAATTCATATAAGCCCTGGCAGAGCTTTGACTCCTGTAGCTCAGTGCTGGCTGTCTTCAGAAGCTTGTTCTGAGTTTCCCATGTAGGGAATGTTTTCTCTGCCTTCGCACAATTTATGCTGACAGCTCCTTGCTGGAATTGGAGGTGTTTTGAGAGCATTTCTTTCCCTCCCTGGCATACTTTGTCTTTTGGATCCCTTACTTCTAGACCTCTTGCTGGGACCTGTTGCCCTGTGTTGAGTATTCCTGTACTCCACACCTGTTCTGCCTGTTAGTCTCCCAGTCCCACAGAGTCAGTCTCCAGTGGTGGCTGTCCATGGGCACTGTTTGTATTCCCGTCCTTCAGTGTAGTTGTCATTTATGCCTTTGTCTTTCCTGAGGAAGATTTAGTCTTTAACCTGAGTAAATCTGTAGCTGAGTTCCTGGCAGGCCACCAGTGGGGTGTTGAATTCCTGGCTCTGTGCTTCTCTCTTGCATGATGCTTGGGAGTGCTCTGTATTTATAGGCTAGAAATCCTGAACAGTCCAAGACTCATCAGGGACGGTCCCTCATGTAATGAGCTCATGTGTGAGGGCTGTGCCCTGCAGAGATGTGAGCTAGATATTCCCTGTGAAGTTATTCCTCCACCTTTCCCTCGGAGAGCAGCTGTAGTGGGTGTTATGTTCAAGGGCAGCAGTGTGGCTGATGAATGCCATCTGCATGTTTAAATGCATTATGAGAGGAGTGTAACATAAGGAAGCTTCAATGCCAAAGTGAATTGTGCTCTGTTCAGTGCCTCTCTCATCATTCCTGTTTTGTCTTTGTCACCAGGTGAAGAGACAGCTGTGTGGCAGTGCCTGACCCTTTTAGAAGAAGGGTTATCTCATAGTCCTTCTAATGCTCAGTTTAAATTGCTGCTCATTCGAATCTACTGCAGGCTTGGTGCATTTGAACCCGTTGCAGAGCTCTATTCCAGCCTTGATGCGAAGCACATACAGCACGACACCATCGGGTGGGTAGTATATACTGAGAATAATTGGTGATGGTGACCCTCCAGTGACCACTGCCGAGATCTGCAGTTTCCTTTGCTTCCAAAAGTTAGCACATCATAGATTTTCATACAGTGGCCTGTAAAAGTGTGTTGGAATTTTGAGACACACGTCTACTATATATGCTCCCCTTCTTGTGGAAGATCTTTCCTGTGTGGTTCTGATCTGGTTCGGGTTTTCAGAGTATTAACTAGGGGGAATATGAACGAAGTTTGTGAAATGTGTATCTCAATGCCAGTCATAGCTTGGTGTTCCAGCTTGTGTTACTGCTCAGCAGAGCTTGGGAGTGCTAGTGAAAACAAACACATGAAATGGCCTTGCCTTGGTTAGTGTGTTGTGGGTATCTAAGTCAAGCTCTTGCACATTTAAGGTGGGTGGAGGAACTCTGAACCCCCACGTACTGGTTTTAAAAGCCTGAATTTTAACATGAGCGTTAATATCTCTGTTAAATCTCCAGACTGGGCATTAAAGCTGGGCTCTGCAGAGCTGTGTTTGAAGTTCAGGTTTCCTGAGGGCTGTGTGTGCTGGTGTTTGACTTGTGCTGTGTTGTGTTGCAGCTACCTTCTGACGCGCTATGCAGAGGCACTGGGCCACTACGCTGCTGCATCCCAATCCTGCAATTTTGCACTCAGGTTTTTCCACTCCAACCAGAAAGATGTAAGTTGAAAGAAACCTGTGTCCTTTAGCAGAGCAGTGTGTCAAGATGCCTTACAGAAACCTAATGTAAGGGCTTACAGAAATGTAGTGGTTGATAACATGATAACAAAGAGGAATAATATGTGTGCAACTTTGTAGTAAAGGTTGCCTCAACCTGCATTTCTTGTTACAAGGATTTGTAACTTACTGTTACATGAGGCTTTGCTTTAGCTTTCTATTTATAAAAGCCAGTCTTAATGCCCCTCAGACCAGTCTGATGACTTTTAAGTGAATGGATTGCGATTTTATGCAATAATTGAAGTGAAATGTCATGTGGCAAATAAGTCCTGGTGTTACAGCACTTTGAAAAGGCATACAGCATCCAGGGATAGTGGGTGAAGATGATTGTGGCATACGTATGAATCTTTTATGTTCCAGTCGCTGAAGCTGCATGTTCTAGTGATAGCTGTCTTGGGCAACAAGGGTAGTGGGAAATGCACATCACTTTTAAAAGGCAGGGAAAGCAGAAGGAGCAAGGTGGGAGGATTTCAGAGGGGGGAAACAGTCTGGAAGTCTGAGCTTCACTGAAGGCAGAGCAGAGCCCATGACTAACTGCATCATTTTGAAGTGATAAGATTGAATTGTGAAACCTCTTCTTGAGCTAGTGGGAACTACCTGTTTTATTCAGTTACCCCTAAAAGTGATGTGAATGAAAAGAAAGTTGTCTTGAATGAGAGTCTCAGCACTGGAATGGAAGAGATAGAGGAGAGTAGCAGAATTCCTCCAAAGAGATGGGGTGCTTCCTAAAATGCACACTGAGCCCTGGCATCTCGCATGCTTCAGCTTGCTGATTAGTAACTGTACTTGTCAGTAATCTTATTTGGGAAGTACACTCTGTACATCCTGATCCATTCATAGGGAAAATACCGATTCTGTTTCAGAATTCCCATGGAATCCATGAAAAATGAGCTAGGTAGGAGAACACCACATTTTTGAGGCTTGGTGGAAATTAACTGAGCAGATAGGAACAGAAATAGTCCAGAATTGTGGCAGGGAAGTATATACACATCAACCTCCCTAAAACTTACAAGGCAGTTCCGTTCTGAGAAGTGAGTCTAGATCCAATGTTTATATTTTGCAGTTTGAACGCTGTTGAGAGGTAGGTGAAGAAATTACTTTTTCTTTACTTTGTAAGAACCAAAGGTACAATCCAGTTGTAACTCTGCCCGTCAGCCACAGGCAGAGTTGCTCTTAAGGTTTTGCAGCCATACAGCTTGCTTTCCCACTATTCCAGCAATAAATAGAAACACAGGACTTGTCTGTACTGAGTAGTAGAGATGTCAAAGATGCTGACACAGTAATCCCTCAGGAAAAGTACCCTTGCTCTGTTGGCAGTGCACATTATTCCTATGTACAAGATACCAGTTGCCATTTGTCTGTGCCTGGGAGGTAGATGCTGTTCCCTGTGTCTGACAAATTTTACTACAGTGAACAGGATGCACAGAGGAGCATGTGGATTGTACAATGGGAACTCACTCTTGTCTGCATCCCTCATTTGCTCATTGTTTAAGCGCTAATTCTACTTGCTGAGAGTCTTTGGATTCCTGGGTGCAATGTTGTGTGCTGTGGTGAAGCCCTGGATCCAGGCAGCTTTCTCCTACGTGTCTGTTGCGGTACTAGTGGCTTTATATTTGTTGGGTTTTCTTTTTACTCCCCTTTTTTAAAAGTCATTTGGTGGATATTAATGAGAAGCAGATCTGGAGCCAACTGTCAGAATGAAATGCATGACTGCTGGGTGCCACGTGGAAGAAGTGGAACCGAAAAACTACTGGATGTGATTTGTCTGCTTGGGAACACTGCACTGTAAAGCATCAAGAAATCATCTTTCCCTAGAAAGCAAGCTGAAGTAATGTCAGGTGTGGTTACCTTGGAAGAAGGTTTTTCTCTTTGGCATGAATAATGATGGTGCTTGTAGCAGAGAAGAGCTGGTTGTTTCCAGTAGCTCGACATCTGCACACAGATGAAGACAGCCACGTTCCAAGTGGTGTTGCCAGGAAATTGCTACTCAATTTGTGTTCTAGAAATCCTGAGGGGTTTGACCTGCCTCACTACTACAGCTTTAAAGGTTGAAACTGCAAAGTGGTGCAGTCGGCATTATGTACTTCTTGCTGCAAGATAAGGATGTGACTGGAATAGACTCGCATCATGTTTCATCTTGGAGACAGAGTATTGCAACCAAAAGACCAGGGTAGCCAAATCTCTTGTGTGTTCTGGATGCTTCCAATATCACCTTAAGATCATTTTAATTGGGAAATGCATCAAAATCTGTACTAATTGGCAAAAGGCAAGTGTCCTTTAAGCTCACTGTAAGGTGCAAATTGCAGGAAGTACAGGGCTTAGTTCAGGGTACTGTTCACCAAGGATGGTGATGTGACAAGAGTGGAGATGAAAAAAGGGGTTCTTTACCATAAAACATGTCCCACGTACCACCAGGTCAGAATCTGCTACCAGTTTCTGCGCTGCTGTGGTTCTACTGGGGTTGCCCCTTTGTACTCAGGCTCCTGATACCAGCTTCCCATTTAAGTCCATAACAGCATCTAACTGCAATGTTAAAGGAAGATTGTCCTTCAGAAGTTACCTTTTGACATCATTTGAGATACTGCCTGCTTCTCTTGAGGCTGATGCTGGAGATAGCTGAAATGTCTGCTGCAGCACAGAGAACGTGTCCTGCAGCACACAGTGCGTGGGACTCTGCCTACAACAGGAAGTGTGGGGTATAAACCAAGTGCTCTGGCATAAAAATACAGCTCCTGATTCAGACTGTTTGCTTTGGAGAAATCAGTTTTCCTTCTGACTTGCTGAACTTCGCAGCCTGAAGTGAATCCTGTTTAAGAGTGGGTCCCATGAGTAACAGCCATCTAGGATGCTGTGCAGTCCTGACATAGTATTTCTGCTCTGGGAGAGGATGCCAAGGACAGGGAGGAGAGAGAAGACAGTATTGCTATATTTAACCAAAACTAAAAAGGCAACTTTCTCTTTCTCAAGATAGTCCTCCTTTAACTATGCAGAATCACAAGTAATCTCTCTAATTGTCTTGTGTCCGTCCGTCTTTAATTTCTCCAGATACTGCAGGCACACAGAGCACCAACGTGTCCCATGGGGATTTAAAAACCACGTGGATGCAGTTGACTTAGCACCCATAGCGCAGCCCTCAGCCTGACAATGAACTCTGCAAGGCTGTTTATCACAGGGTACGTTGCTGACTATTTGGCATATTTTTTCCATACAGTGCAAATGACCAAATTTCATAGGGGAAATAAAAAGAGCAGACCTAAAGGCCATTCCTGATTTTGGAGGGAAGGAAAAAAGGTGGCCTTCATCTATGAGTGCTAGCTTCTAGTGTCTCAGAGCCTTCCAGATAGGTTGGGTCTATTAATACCATATAAAGTTGAGTTAAGCAGAGGCCTTTTTTTGTGCTTCTCAGTGCATTTCATAGTCTTGTTCAGAAGGAAATATTTGACTTGCCAGAATTTCTCAGTTGTGGAGTAATTCTGGTGTAAGAAATGCAGCTGTCTGTCTTGACTGGAAGCATGAATAGTTCACTCTGTCTCTACAGGGAGAAAGTTTCATTAAAACCTAGTGCTTGTCTGCTTCACATCACTGGGCTGATGTGAAATATTAGCTGTGTGCCTTGTGTTGCTGCAGTTCATCAGAGAGGAAGCAAACTGTCCCATGGACCCTGACAGTTTCCTTTGGTGTTTAGGTTGTATTGTAACATGTACACACTGCGTGATGTTACCTTGTGATGCTGTACTGAAAAATCCTAATAAAAAAGAGAAACAAAAAACCAAATGTGTGAGTAATTCTTTTTAATCTCTGTTGTGGTAACATGTGATGCACGGCCAGGTCAGTGCTAGAAAATCTGGGGTGTATTTATTTTGCCTGGAAGTACTTCTCACAATGAAAGAATGATTTAATCATTTGAGTAATGCAGAGAGAGAGAAAAAAGCCTTCCAAAATCTCTCCCCTCTAAGCATTTATCAGTCTCAGTGGTGATAGCAACGTGATGTACCTTAGTGCTGGTTTGGTTGTTAAACCACCTGCCTGGTAGAGCATTTGGGTGTTCTCAAAGTAGCAAAACTGCTGGAGTGACTTGGACAAGCAGAAATGCCAGGTTCTGTACCTGTGGGGTAATGACAACCACAGAAATGCAGTGTCTTGGCAGTGGACTTTTTGAACTCTGGTTGTTCTGAATGTATGGAAGTCACTAATACAGGGACAATGTGTGTTCTCTTCCAGACCTCAGAATATATCATTCAAGCCTACAAGTACGGTGCATTTGAGAAGATCCCGGAGTTCATTGCGTTTCGAAACAGGCTGAACTCTTCCCTTCACTTCGCGCAAGTTCGCACAGAGCGGATGCTCTTGGACCTCTTACTTGAAGCAAACATGTAAGTGCAGCACCTTGAACCTGGAAAAACTGGGAGATTTGTGCCTAAGCAGATCACTGGCCAAGTGGGACTTGGTGAGTTGCACTTGCAGCTCAAAGGGCAGAAACCTGTGTGCTACCTCTTTCTGCTTCTACTTTGCTCTCCCCTTTGGTGTCCTTGCTAGTACCATGTATGTGTAACACTTCTGACATCAGAAGCATTGAACAGTGTAGAGAATGTGCTCTGTTAGTGAGCTGTTTTGTGTTTCCAGTGATCAAATGTTTGATCTCATGTCACTTGTTCTTACGTGCAGATCAACCAGTTTAGAAGAAAGTATAAAGTCCATGAGTCTGAGCCCAGAGGAGGATGACATTCCCTGGAAAGATCTGCGTGACAACAGAGACCTGACAGTCTTGTTTAACTGGGATCCAAAAGACAGGTGAGTAGAAACACCCTCAGCTCTAGAGTCACACCTCTTCCTTACATGTGGCAAAGAAAATCCTTTGAGGGGAGCTGCTGTATTTGACTGTTCCCTGGGCTGGCTACCTGCACGCTTACCAAGCATCACTCATCACTTCCAGCAGTGCTGCCTTTTGACATATTAATACAGTTGTCTGAATTTCTGCCCACTCTTTCCTCTTCATACAATGTTAAGTAACTTTGGGAAGGATTTTGTGCCTGAGTGAAGCTAGCTGCTTTGCACAATTGAAGCGTTTGCCTGAAAACATTTGGTGCCTTTCTCTAGGGACATATCTGAAGAACATAAGAAACTCTCACTGGAGGAAGAAACCATGTGGTTGCGAATCCGGTCTTTAACTTTAAGGCTAGTAAGCGGACTCCCAACTCTTAGTCACACTATTCAACCAAAGAACTCTGAAAAGACTGCAGAGAACGGCGTCTCATCCAAGATTGACACAATCCGGTCCCTGCTCCAGCAGCTGGAAGCGGCAGTGGATTCAGGGAAGAAGTTTCTAGAACAAAAAATTCAGGTACCCATTAAGGAAAAAGCTATCCCCAAATATTAAGTGAACGTGAATGCAAGCAGAGAAACTGAATGCATCTTGTAACGTCCGGCAGGCTGCAGAATGCACTTAACTGACCCTGAGTTTGTAGTGTATGAATCTGACTGAGAGATGTGCCAGAGACAAAACACTGTGTTCTGGATAAGGAAAAGCTGCAACACCTTTATCTTTTTCTTTGCTTCTTGCCTAGTATCCTGTCCTTGGCCCTCCTCCTACCCGAATGGCTGGCTTCTTCAGCAATGGCAGCTGTCAGTGCCAGACTAGCTTGTTTTATCTTGTTAGTGATATTTATGAACTAGATACCAATGGCTTAGGTAAGTGTTTGAGGGGCAAGGGCTGAACCAGATTGTCATGGTGTGTGGTGGGAGGGAGCGAGACGTGTCTCTGTTTAGTTTGAACGCTGCCAGGCACTGGATGATGTGGACCCAGACTGTTAATTTTTTGACTGACACCAGGTTGCCTGGGAGATGGTGCCTTAATTTCATGTTTATGCAAGTCTTCATTTTTGTACAGTACATGTTGGTGTAATACTGGATCCTCTTTGAAAGCAGTTGCATTTGCTTTTGACTGCTAACACTAAACTATATTTAAATGCCTCTTGGTTTTGTGGAAGCAGAAAATAACAGACTTGTAGTTTATAACATTCTCTTTTTCTTTTCCCAGAAGATTCAGCAGAAATCCAGGAGAGGATAGGGAATAGTTTCAAGTCTTTAGTAGAACGACTGACAGGTAAATGGTAACTCGAGAATAACCGCTGGTAGCTAAGGCAGTGCTTCGTGGTGCTCTGAGGATGTGCTGCTGAGTGTGCTGCAGTCATGTGATGGAGTGTGTGCGTTGATGCAGCTGCACACCCCTTTGAATGATACTTGAGAACAAGGCTGAGAATCTCCCTGGCTTGTCTGGTCGCCAAGCTGTTGCATGCCACACAATGTTATGTCCTATCATTTCGCTTACCCTGCAGCCTAGGCTTAACAGCTGATGTCCCCCTGGTACTTGGTCCAGGTGTGCTAATAAATGGTGTGGAGATACTGTTTGTAATGAAATATAATTCAGGGAACACTTGAGAGCTGGACCTTCCTGAGAGGCTTTGGCCAAATTTATCATTAACTGCTTAGTGGTCAGTCCTCTGACAGCTTTGCACACTACACTGAGATACCTTTTGTGCAGAAAACGCACTCAAGTTGATCTGTGTGTTCTTAACATTGCTTTTCTTTTTTCCTTTTCAGACTTGTTCAATAAATGTAAAGGTGATTTGATTGAGGTCAGAGATGGCACCTTGAAAACTCACCCAAGCCTGTTAGAAAACCTGGTCTTCTTTGTTGAGGTATTTTTTCTTTGGAATACTTTAAGGTAGAAATGTTGGGACTAAAACACAGTGAAATTTCTTTGATCTCAGTCACTCATGAAAGCAGAGGGTTTTGTTGCATGTTCTAACTATTGAGTCCTACCAGTAGGCACATTAAAACAAGGTTGTAAATGCAGTGTGTAACATTTGTACCTTTATTCCAGACGATCTCCATCGCCCTGTGGGTATCGAGTTACTGTGACAGTGTCCTCCGACCTTTTAAATCCAACCTGCAGAAAAAGAAGAAGAAAAAAAAAGAAAGCAGTTTAGCCATGGTAGAGACCATCTTCCTTTCTGTTCTTCCCCACCCCAATCCAACGGCATAGCTATACTGAAAGAAAAATCAGGATAGATAACATGTTAATAAAGTGTTTTCCATAAACTTGGCCTTGTGGAGGCTGCTGAGAGAAATTACTCATTTCTGTAACTCCTTTTGTCTTTTAAATGGTGATGTGACACATCTCTGATGTCAGAGATGCTTTTTAATAGGAAGCAGAGTTTAGAGCATCAGAGACCTTCCTGCCTTGAATGCAGTATAGTAAACTTGTCCGGGTGGGTGGGGTATAGCTTAGCACTGGGGGGAAGGAGTAGAATGATAGACAAAGTGAGTTGTCATATAGAATCATCATTGGAATGGGCATTAATATGTGTTTATAAATTAAAGATGTGCATTTGTTTTTGTAGCCACCTGTATTTACACATTTCCTGGATTACGTTACTGAGCTACAGACGTTAACTTCCAATGTAATAGATCACATCAAAGGGCTTGAAATCATTCTGACTGCACTAAAACTTGAAGAGCTGTCCCTCAAGGACACTCTGCTTTTACAGGTAAGAGCTTGTGGTGGTGTTTGTGTGTGACTGATAACGACCTGTATGTACACACTTATGGGATGGCTTTGTTGAAAGCTGCTTTTCACAAAAATGATTTACTGGAAAGAAGAAAAGAGAGGAAAATGAATAAAAACCCTGTTATGGTTGAATGAATTGCTCTTAACCAGAGGTTAGGGACCAGACTGCTGGAAAGCTGAGGTTTAGAGTGCTGAGTTAGGGTTTGTTTTCATGGTGACACAGTGACTTTGCCCCATCTGATCAGCTCCAGCTCACTGCACAGAATGATCTCTGAAAACAAGATCTAAACGCAGAGATTCTAAAATCCTTTCATTTTGTGTGGTATATTAGTGAAGAAAAACTTTAACATTATTTTGTTGTCTGGGATATGAGTTATTCTGTTATCTGTGGTTTAGCAGAATGGATGTAAATAACATATTTCAGGAAGCATTTGAGATTCACCTACTGCTGATTAGTCACTTCCCTGGAAACAATTTCTTGATCTTTATGGAAAAACAAGTGGCAGCTCCTCCCCTGCCCTTAGCTATATAAGGAAAACCAAAGGCAGGAGTGATAGGTGCTACACATGACAAACCTCATGCTGCATTTAGATGTGTGAAGCATGGGCTTAATGAGGAAGCTTGGGAGTATTTAAGCCATGGCAGTCAGATAACTTGTCTACCACAAAGTTTAACTTAATGATACTAACAGTTTGATGTTTACTATGAATGTATTTGCTTAAAACAGTGGTTGAGATCCTAAAAATATCTTTGAAATAGTGAGAGTTTAGCTAAAAAGCCTCAAGGTGATGGAAAGCATAGAATTGGGGTTTCCTTGATGGTACTCTTGAAAGGCAGGTGGAGATATAAGGTGCAGTGTAGCACAGTGGTGGAATAGGCATCATCTGATACATGGGGGAGTTGAGGAGTCATTGCTTCTCCTCAAAGCAGGATTGCAGATTCCAGGAGAAAGGATTGAGAGGGGAATTGTGTCCTTGCCAGTGTTGGTTTGTGGAGTGGGAGAACACAAAACCAGGTCTCCAGTATATTTATCTCAAATGGGAAATTCAGCCTACAGGACACTGGTGTTTGGGTTTGTCTAGAGGGAAGATCTGGACGCTCTGAATTGGGAAGGATTTAAATGCTGCACCCATCTGTTTCAGAGCTGCACATCTGCTCACAGAACCTGCGTTAGCCAGCTGGAATCTTTTTCACTTGAATTGGCCTGTTCATTTCATAGCACAGGATTTAAAATGTCCCTTGTTGCTGTGTGAGGTGGATGTAGAAGTATCTCAGATATATATATATTTATATATATACACACACATATAAAAGAAACTGCAAAAACTGATAGAAAGCAAGGAAATTCCTTACTGTATTTAATGCAAACATCAATAAAAACTATGTAGTATGTGTTCTTACTGCCATCAAAGAATCTTCACTTTAAAGTCAAGATTCACTTTAAAGATAACACACTTTAATCATGTATCTCTAATTTCCCTGGTTCCTCACTGACTCAGCAAATTCCTCTTCTTCCCTTTGATTGGCATCATGCTACTGCACGAGGCAGATGTGGAAGAAATGACAGTTAGCACGTGGATTTGAGTAGAAGCATCTGGGGGAGTCTGCAGCTTCTCCTGTGTTTTCTCTGCACGTTTGTCCTGGTGTTTGACATTGTGTTCATCAGGATTTACTGTCACAATGTGTATAGCTCTGCTTAGATTTGAAGCTGGGTTTTCAGCTCTGTGTGTCTAGAGCTAAAAGGTGCTTTTGAAGAAGTCCTCGTGTTCAGGTATTATGATTAAATTGTGGTGATGCTGGTGATGGGCCAGTTGAACCCTGCCGCTGGGGTTAGGTTTTCTCACATGGGATTGGTTTACTTGGGTGGTGCCTCCCAGGCGTTATCTGTGTCTGCAGAAGGCATCCTGGTATCAGGTGGAACAGCACTTATGGCTGTTACATGCTTTGGCATTAGGGTTTGCTCTCTCTGTATGTGTCAGCCACAAATATTTTGCACAAGGATGTTTTCAGCAGTTAGGAAGAAATGTTAATGTGTTACCAGCCCTGTCTGGGCAACACCAGTATCTGCAGCAATTATTATTGCTGAGCTGGTGCTGCTTATTCTGTGCTGACAGCATTCCCTTTGTAAACTTACACTGTGGGCTTCATGAATTTCTTATTAGCGCTTGAGATGGTGGGGGAAAGGTAAAGGGAGGATTTAAGCAGTTGCTGTGGGGTGAATGATTTCTCTTTTGCATTTTGCAGGAAGAAAAAAAGTTTACAAAGACTGTGCAAGGGAAGGTGCAGAGCAGTTACCATCACTCAGTTCAGGAAATTGGAGAGCTGCTGAAAAAGAGACTCGATACCATTAAAAAACTAAAGATCTGAGAACTGCATCCTTGACAGACTCCACAGGGGAGTGACACCAGAGTCCCAGACAGAAGCAACATCCAATATACCATCACTTTAATCCAGAACTTCCTCATAATGCATGAAGGACTTCAAATCATAAACCAATTTTTTTAGGTATTACAGATGTATTGAGCTGATTTAAATTATTGTACATAAATGAGAAGCAGGGACCCTTATCGGGGTTTGACCACTTTTTATACATGTTCATAAGCATATTTCAACAGGAGAAAATTCACTTTCTTCCCTTCCAATCTCTAGAAACAACTGGAGATGGTCTTTAGAAGCAGCAATAGAAATCCAGTGTAAAGCATATATCTCAAAGGAGTTGTATTTTCATCACCATACAGTGTTTATAATTTTTGTATGGTCTTTGCCTTAGAAATGCAGAAGTTGTAGATGCATTCGGCTGCCTCCAGTGAAATGAGCCTGTTTTGGAGCTACTGTGTCCTCAAGCCAGTGGGTCCTACTGAATGAATTCAGTGTGGTGGTCCCACAGGGGAGGTGAGGCTGTGCTGGAGGAACACTCTCAGTGTCCAGCCAGCCAGCAAGGGTGGGAGTGAGCCAGGCCTGATGACAGGCAGCTTCCTCTAAGGAGAGAGCTGCTGGAGGGGAGAGGTGGCAGTAGTGGTGTGTACATGGGTTGTTTCCATGTTTGGAGTAACTGCAAACCTGCTGAGGAGCAAACCTGGCCACTAAGTTTGAGAGAGAGAGAGATGTGAATTGGTGTTCCAGCAAGAAAGACAAAACCAGAGACCTTGTATATAATGGCTGCAGTGAAGTCTGATGCTGTGGCCTGGTTCCATGTCAGTTCAATGTCAAGGCAATCATCATGACTTTTACAAAGTGTATTTAGATTACTGAAACTTTAAGACGTCAATATTTTAATAGCAACTGAATTGGGTTTAAGTTGGCAGAGGTAACTTTTGCTTCCGCTGTGGTATGAGGCTGAGAATACTTTCTGTAACTGTTTGCTTGCTTTTTGCAGTTGATCTTTGATGATTTGAGTACATGCTCATTAGGTGTTCTGTTAGAAAGTACAGTCACATCATCTGCTCCCACTGCATCTGCATTTCTGCCAGGGGTTTTCTTCATTTTAAAGGAGTAATGCAGCCTAAATTGTAGGCAAAAAGGAGGTTATGTGAACCTGCAATACAGGGGCAGGTCAGACTTTACAGATTCCTCATTTCTGTTTTAAAGCAGCTAGTATCTGAAGTCTATATTTAAAGTTTTAAGAGCTGACAATCCTGCCTTTGTCATCTCTCTCTGTTTTATTAGTGATGTTAGAATGTTGAGGAGAGTATTTTTTTAAATAAATCCCCTGTATAAAAAGAAAAAAAAAAAAAAAATAATTTGACAGAGCTGCTCTTGCTGGGTTTAGTTTTGCTTTTCCCCATCCTAAAAGGAAAAGAAGAATGTCTGCAGGCTGTCAGAATTGTAGTGGATGTCCTGATGGTTTAACTGCAATGTCTGGTAAGTGCTCTGGGCTGGATGAATACCAAAATGTGTTAAGTCTGTTTTATAGTAATACTTTTCCTTGGGGAGAAGGAAAAGAAAAAAGAAAAAAAGAACCAAGTGAACTCTTACATGTTGTATAGAAATACCTTTTTTGAAAGAAAGAAGACTATGCTTCTTAAATTAAAGCAAGATTGATGACTGAAGTTGATGCTTTCAAATGTGTAGGGTAAGTGAAAACAGTCCCATTCCTGAGCTGATGCAGTTCAGAGAGAGGCACTGAGCCAGAAATCCATCCTCTGCCCCTTCTCCTTCCAGGAGGCTGATGGTGTCCCCTTCCCTCCCTCTGCCATGGCAGTGCCTCAATACCAGCACTGAATGCAAAGCGGGTGCAGCACCCTCATCTAGAGGGCCTGGGTCATGCTAGAGTTTCTTTCCACTGCTGCTACAACAGGTTGAACTCAACCAGTCGTGTCAGTAAGCAATGGTGAAAGTAAGTAAAGTGTAAGGTTAATGTAACCAGGCTTTTAAAACCCTGCCATGTGCCTGAAAGCAGAACTTGCTTTTAAAAAAGGGTTTCTGCATCATCTCCCTTAAAAGCAGAATTGAAACTGCTGGAGGGGGGGACGTGTGTCATCCGAAGCAGAGGCTGAGTGGCGATGGATCCATGGCTGGCTCTTGCTTCCTGTGGCACAGCTCAGCCAGCCCTGTGCCAGCTCAGGGGCAGTACTCACTGTCACAGTGTTGGCTGCTGCCCCATTCCCTGTTCCAGATACTGGCAAACAGTCAGCTTGTCAAACAAATACAGGTTTTTGATTACGTGGTGTTTCATAAACCCCGATGCCATCTCTTTACAAGCTGTAGTTTCTCTATAGGAGGAAACAGTATACAATAATGACTCCATACTGACTGACTGGGGGTTGGTTGAGGGAGACTTTCTCTCCCCCTATGTATTGTGTACAGTTAAATATATTATATATTTCTTACAGAAGAGCATTTCCCCTCCAGAATATGTCCCACAGGGACAGGATAAGAAATTGAAGCTGTAACCCATTGCTGCTGCTCCCCCTTTTTTCCACTCTTGGGACTTGCTTTTGTTTGTTTCTGGTTTTCTTTTTTGGGGGGAGAGGTGATAAACTGAAACCATACCTAGAAGAAGCTACCAAGACTACTGTTTACAGACTGAAAAATACTGCTTTTATACTACTGGGATCATGAGCCACGATCCTTTTACAGGTTTCCTCAACTGCTTAAAACCAGTGTGTGATGTAGACAAAGGTCAGAAGTCTCCTGCTCTGCTTTGTCTACACACAGGACAAACCCTACAATGCCTGTTTGTGTTGCCCATCATTTTTGTACTTTTTAACTGTTCAAAAATTGCATTTATATTTTGCAATCATTGATAATCGTGACTTTAACTGCTAGTAACCTTAGAGGGATTTTTTGTTGTTGTTGTTGTATCTGCAGCCTTACCTGACCTTTCTCTTCCTGGATTATTCATTGTTAATTTATGAGTGTAGGAGATATGTTTGCCTCAGCCTTCTACGGACTTAAGTGACACAACTGCAACTGATCTGCTTTAAACTGGATGGGTTTATAATTTATATAAAAGTCAGTTTCGTTACAAATCAGTATTGCTGCCTCTTTCATTTTCCTGTCTGCATGGCCTGGAAGTTACTGACGTGCTTGCCTGTGTGGTGTAGCTTTGTGCTGAAGCTAGATAATCCTGGTGCTGGGCAAGCAGAAAATCAAGTTGCCTACAACGAGGGAGGAGAGAAAGGGAAAATATGCCCGTTGCTTTTCACCTGGAACCTGGCTGCAGAATGATGTTTGCGGAGGCTGGAGCTTCGGTGTGTCCTTTGACAGGTGATCATGTTGATGTACTTCTCGGGTTTTGTGCAGTGCTTGCTTGCACTTCAGCCTAGCTTTGAGTTGTAAGGAAGGTAAGGGGTGGCGGTGCAAGAGAAATCATACTTTTGGACCACCTCCAGTTCTCAGGGTGAAGACGGAGCTCTTTCCATATAAAGACATTGATTCACTAAATATT
>JANHGB010046920.1:48984-67169 GCA_026283785.1 Coracopsis vasa
ATATAAAGATGCTGTAGCTACTGCTTTGGGATTTTTAACACCTTAAAAACCACAAACCAAACTGCACTTGAATCACATTTATTCACATAGAGTTTTCTGATTAAATTGGAACTTTTTTTCAACATGCAACAAAGCAAAATTCAAGAACAGTATTCCTGCTACTAGTCATGACACCACGTAACAGCAGCCTGAAAGATCCCAAGCAGCTGCCTGAAGATGAGACCCTGCTCTCCTCTTTACAGGCCCCTCTTCTCAGGGCCACAAGGAGGGACTAGTATCCCACTGTATAAATGCTGGGTTTTTCTAATTGCTTTACCATACTTTGTAAGCTACTGGGGCAAGTATACTTCCACTGAGCTCACTAACACAGAAACTGACTTCAAGTGTTGACTCTGGTTCTGGTTTGCTTCTACGCAGGTTTACAGTGTTCTGAGAAGTCTTCTCATTACTTTCTCACAGAAAATCTTACCTTGAACTTCAGAAAAATTACCATCTAAGCCCAAATGACAATCCATACCAGAATTCTGTCTGACACAAGTCAATAATATATAACCAAGATAAAAGTATAAGAACACAGCAAGCACACAAATTTTACTTCTGTAGCAGTTTTCTACATCTTGAGCTAGGAGGTACACACCTGCGTTTGGCAGCTCTATATTAACTTTTATTCCATGAATCCTCTTAATCATTTTCTGAACTAACATTAACTTCCAAGTTCCCAAGAATCTCTTAAGATACACTAAGCTGAAATAGTGCCCACACTGTCCCTTCAATTTGTTCTCAAAACCACTCATAATCCCAGTCATGAAGTTCTAGAAAGAAAAGATGGAAAGATATGCAGATCCTGAAGTACAGAAATTGCATTCTGGCTTCCCTTCAGATGCTTTATCTCCCCAGCTGTTGGTATGCCAAATTTTATAATGCCTCTTCATATCAAATACCCTCCATTTGTTCTCAAATTTAAAAGTATGTCCGTACTTGAGATTCCAAATATTATAATCTTACACGTTTCAAGAGCCTTTTTTCTGCCTCCCTGATCAAATTCTCCTTCCTGTATCCCAAGCCATTTAAGTCTTTCACAGTGTCGTAGGCAGCAAGCCTGCCTCCTCCCATGTGCCTCATTGCTTACCTCTTGCTATATGACTGAAATCAACATGATAGCTTTGACCAAGAACCACCAATCCATATGCAGTAACCGCACACACGAACATTTCATACCACAGTAGTCTATCTGCCCGTACCGTTAGTTTAAATGTGCCCAGTGCATATCTCTGCTGAACCTGTACTACCAACACATGCTCGCTCACACAGGGAAAATCAACTTCATATGCAAATTCATCCTTATGTGAAACCACTACAGAGCTACTTACATTGGCTACTCATAACTGGCATACAGCTAACCAGTATGTTTTGCTATGATTTCCTTACACATTAAGCTGGGCACTTACTTGTCATCTTCTAATCCATCTTCCAATTTTCGCTTCTTTCCCAAAACAGCGTTTTCGGTATGATTGACCTCAGCCTTCCTTTTTGGCCTTGCTGTTGTAACTGCTGAAGATTTTTCTTCTGATCGTTTTCTGTAACATAAATAGACAGCCAACGTAACATTTGCCAGTTATATGCGTGTATTTTCAAAGAAAAAATGTAGTCTGACAGGAAACGGTCATCACACTGAATTAAGGTACAATCGGCCATGCGCTTTCAAACTACTTCCGGCATGTGCTTGCCTCCAACTCCCGGCGCTCCCCAGTCGCCCACTGCCATCCGGGCTGGCCACAGCGCGGGCGCGAGGGATCACAGTAAGCATACCCTTTAGCCTGCACCGACTCCCCGGCCCCGCAGGGGCTCAGTAACGCAAATTAAGTGGCAAAAAAAGCGCTCGGCAGTGCGGCCCGAGCTTCAGCCGCCAGAATACCCCCAAGGGTCAGCTCTTCCGGCCTCACGCCGCGACCTCACCCCGATGTCCTGACGCCATCAATGACGAACGCCTTGCTCTTCCTGGCGGCAGATGCGGCGGCAGGCTGCTCAAACACTCTGAAAAGATCATCTCCAAAGGCGTCCGCCATCTTGTTCACTTCTCCCACACTGCCTCTCGGAGCCACCCTTACCCGGATCCTTTCTGCTGCTACTCTGGAACTGAAACCGGGGATGGAACAGACCCCGCCGGCACCGGGACCCCCGGGGGCAGCGGCTGTGCCCGGTGCCCCAGCCCCGCTCCGTCCCCCCGGTGTCCTGTGGGGCCATGTGGTGCTGAGCTCCCCCGTTTATCCTCAGGTCTTCTCGGCTCTCCAGTGGATACAGTTCACCATGGCCATGCTCAGGTACAGCGCTCCTAATCCCATATCCCTGGGGTGCCGGGATAAGGTTCCCACTACAGTGACAGGCGATAAAGAGGAATCTCTCATCGCAGGTAGGCAGACGTGCTCCTGTTCCAACCTGTGCTTTGCTTTCTCAGTGTTATAGGTTCCAGCTCAATTATTGCCTATGCCGTCTTTCAGAACGCAGTGAGGTCCCCTGAGGTAAGGTTTGCGCCTCCTTGTCCCTCTCTGAGTACCTTGTGAATGGGTTGTGTGTGTAGCAAAGACCTGTGTAGGTCAGGAACTCTCCTCGGAGCAGCTGCAGGTCTCAGGCTTCTGTGGTTAAACCTCATCTGGGAGGCAAAGGGCTTGCCAAGAGTTTGCCCCTTTGTCTGTGATAGGAGGTGAAGGGACTAACCTTGAGCTGCAGCCACCAAGGAGAAGCAGGTTTCTTAGCCCCGAGCTTCCTGCTGCTCCAGGGAAGTCCTCTGGTTGTTCCTGGGAGCAGGGATTTGCCACTGTGTCCTCCTCTGTGGGGCAGAAAGGCTGTGGAGCTGGGCACAGAGCTGCTAAGTGCAAACTGGAGATGTCCCTGTAGGAAAGGCTTTTACAGGTGTTGGTCTTTGGGAATCTCAGAGGGCTTTTGCAGGCAGGTGTGCTACTAAAACTGATAGAGCTCAAAGATGCTGCAAAGTTCAGGCACAAAGAGGCCAGGCTAAAACAGTTTGTTGTGCTGGATGCTGCAGTGGGGCTTTGGATGATTCAGCCTGGGGTGGGACTGTCCATGCGTACACTGTGGATCTGCCATGAACACGGTGCCAGGCACATCCCAAGTGCATTGCACGTGCAGGGAGCCCCATGTGTCTGGGGTAGATCAGATGTGCTGAGCAGGTCACTGGTGTGTGCTCAGTAACTGTAGATCTCCATCCCAAGCCAGGCTTTTGCTGTCCACACATGGTCCCTCTGTCTGTCCAGGATGTGCTGGAGGCAGCGCACAGAGCTGATCCATGTGCAGGTGGGGTTTGCTGTCCAGGATTTGCATCCCAGTCTGTGGACCACGCAGATAACAAGTTACTGCTAAGGGCAGTAGGACAGTGGAGCTGGCAGCTAAGTTGTAACAAAGCTGTCTTAGTTCCCTCATCTTCAATGTTCTTGGTACATCATGGATTTGCTCTGCAGACAGAGAGCAGGACTTCCAGGGAATGCCGGGAGTTATTCCCAGAGAAGGAAGGCATGCAGTCAGGCTAATAACTGGCACATCGCTGGATGAAGCAGGGTGGGAAGGAGAATATGAGTCCAGGTTTGCAGGGCAAATTTGCACACCTATAACATGCAGGGCAGCCTTGCTCCCAGAAGCAGCCTCCTGGAAATGCTCTGCTGAGCACATCCAGATGAAGCTGTGCAGATCTCCATGCATTCCTGGGGAGGAGCGAAGGCTGGGACTTCATCTTGGTGCTGGGATAGAAAACTGAGCTTGTGCTGCCCAAGGTGTATATCAGAGGTCACTCTACCCCATCTCCTGCACTTGGAGAGTTCCAGACATAGTTCTCTCCCAGGGTCTTCCACCCTGGTATATTGATCTGGATCTGACAGGGGTCCTGCTGTGATTCCACAGCCTCTTCCCATTTACTTCCATGGCTGAAAGTCTGCTTTACTCAGGAACCCTTTTGCTGTTAGTCCTATGCTGTGGCTGTGGCTTAGGAGCTGCACTCCAGACACTTGTAAGCCACACATGGCTCCACGTCACAGACGGATCCGTCCTGCTTGAGGGAGTCCAGATGTTTCTGCTCAGCTTATTTCTGCACATCCATGTAGGAGCAATGGATACCAGCTGGAGTGACTCCTCTGCATCAGGCTCCCAGGCTCTTGTTCTGCTGCCCTGGGGAGATTCAGGGCTGGTGTTTCAAAAGTAGCAAAACCTTCAGTAACTTCCCCATTGCCTTGTCCTCATGGGTCTGGTCTTAACTGGAGATCTGTAAACAAAGGGGCTGGAAGAGATCCATATCAAAGCTTGCAACAAACAGCTTCTTCCCTGAGTCATCGTGAGGCTCCAGAGTAAAATGCTTAAAAATAAACAGCTCTGGAGGCTGGGAGGAGAGCGATGTTAGAAACACTTCCCCTCCAGCCCCCAGCCTAGGAAATCAAATATTGCATTCTTGAAGCTGGTTCTGTGTTTTTATGGGGTCAGTAAAACTCTGCAGCCTGAGCTCAATCATTCAGAAGAGATGATGGCGAGGAACAAAGAATTTCCCCCTCCTGTCAACAGGTTCTGTGCCAGCGGATGTCCCTGGGCCATGGCCAGAGAGAGCTAAATCAACATGTATGCTCCAGCCTGGCAGCTCCTCTGACTCGTCACATCTTTACATTCCCTTCCTCTATTTTATAAATACCAGTTGGGTTTTTTCTTTGCAAGTAAGATCCAAGCTGCCTTTCACTGAACACTGTCACCTCCTTTATTTAGGTCTGTGCCAAAATAGCTCCTCAACCAGTGTCTCCTCGCTCCAAGGACACTTGTTGCTTAGAGAAAGGGTCACCTGTTTGATTGCAAAAGGTGCTGCTTTGCTTCTCTCTCAGAGCTGCTTGGTTTTCACCTGCCATGCTCACAAACTGGACGCTGTCACAGCTTGGCATGTCTACAACTGCCTGTCAGGGCTTCAGTTCCGCACCAGCAAGGAAAAAACCTGGTTAAAAAAGACATTTGTGAGTGTAATGATGTACAATCTAGCTCCAGATATTTAGTTAGCAACAGCAGATTGACCTACCGTGTTTGCTGGTTGGATGGTAAATATGGAGCTGGAAAGACAAGGATGTTGAAGGAGACAAATCCTGAAGAAGGTGGAGGACAAGAACACACCAGGCAGAACTATCTCACAAGGCTACATCTGGATCAATCAGATCCACTTTACCTCTTGTCAGTCTTACTAAGCTCTTTCTCATTGCTCACAGGAGCAAGACATGAGTAACACAACGTGGTAAACATTTACTTAAAGGACAGTATTGAGGCAAATATTTCCAAAAGCTCAATTTAAAAATCAAGGCCTCCTGAAATGTTTCCATGCTGTGGTTAGCATTATCATTTCCTGGGGAGGGGGAGAGATGGGGATGGAAAAAGCCCATGATTTTCTCTCCAGGATGCTGAAAATTAGATACCAAAGGCTACAATTAAGACTCTAGATAATGGGCTGCTTTGCCAGAGTGGCTGCACTCCCACTAACAGCAAAATGTTGGCCAGAATTTTGTACAGATGTTTTCCTGCAGCATTTCCAGTCCTTTTGGCCAGTGCATGCAAACTGGAAACGGGCTGGAAACTGTCGTTAGAGGGGACGCGACTCTGTTCCAGCAAGGTGCAGCGTGAAGCATAGAGAGTGGTGGCTCTCACAGTGAAAATTAATCTGGCGTGTAAAATAGATTCAGCCTTAGTCACCAACTGAAATGACATGAAACACGGGGGAAAACGTCTGGTTTGAGTTATTTCAGACCTGACAGAGGGTTTGTGTTTACCAAGAGTTTGATTTCCCTCGCAGTTGATATAACAAAGAGCATCATTTCTCCCTGCCAGCCTCTCCCATTCTGTAACATTCTGGACCGTTGAGATTTTCTGGAAGAGCTGATGCTGCTCATGGATGCTGGGGTGCTGTTAGTGGCAGAAAGGGTGATTAGAATGGGGTATCTGCATTGAAACACCTTCTAAGAGCAGGGATCAGCGTGGGGTTTGTGTGCAAGGGGAGCTGCCCTGGGGGACGAAGGTGTGTTTAGATGATGGGGTGAAACTGCTGCTGTAGGAGGTGATGGCAGTGTTGTGGCCATCACTCAGACCTGCTGCTCAATATCCCATTTTCCAGGTTCGTCCACTCTTCTACCTGAGCCTCTCCGACCTCTTTCTGGGCATGTGCTGGCTCGCTGGGGCGCTTCTCTACAGCACACCAACCTCCAAGCAGGACCTCGTCTGCTACAACCTGCAAGCCACAGGACAAGTGAGTAGCTTTGGCACCACTGTTTGTGCATTCACTGTGCCCCCATTGCTGTAACCAGCCTCGCTGGTGATCAGAGCATGGCCGTGGGGGCTGTTTCTAGACAGGCTTTGGCAGAAGCTCCCCATGTGAACTTGACTTATCAGATCTCTTCACCTTGTGTGTAAAACAGAGATAACGATGTTTGGGTTTAGGTACATCTGGTTTGGGAGAGGCAATGAAGAAGGCAAAGAGAGCATGGGATTTTGTGGTTGCTGTGTTTGGGTTGCTTGTGTAAAGTGAGTAGATGGGTCTAAATCTGTTTCCTCTTGGGCCCATGCCAACAATGATCTCTGCCTCTCACACTGCAGCTTTTCTATTCCTCTTCATGCTTCCTCCATCCTGGGCAGGAATAGACACACTCTGTGGCTGGCTTGAACTCAGACTTACCACATTACTCATATATACATCCCTGCTCGTGCTGGCCTGGCCCTATCCTCTCTCAAACAATCCCAAGGGTTCTTAGGGGCTGCTCCATCAGCACAAGCTCAGCCCCATGCCCCAGTGATTCGGCTGATTTCCAGTTGAGTCTGTGTGCTGGAGACTAATTGGGGTGGAGTGAGTGCAATACTGTTTTCCTGACAGTTTGCTTTTGTCTCACTGAGTTCCCATTTCAGCATTAGGCTTTGCAAATGACTGCTCCCAAAACACTCTGCAGGATACGACCAAGCTTGGGCCGGGGCAGTGGTTCACAAGTGGTGATCTCTGGGTTTAACAGGGTTTTCTTAAGGACCCACAAAAATGTGGCTCTTGAAGCCTTGATATGTGTTGTGTGGGCTTGGGCAGCTCTGTGGGAGCATAGTGGGTACCCACAAATGGGAACTGAAAGATCCTCACTCAGTGGCAGTGTATGAAGCTGGAGAGGTTCCCCGTGTACCTCAGAGAGGGCAGGGAGGTTGCTGGTATGGAAGTGGTCACACTGATGTGTGTCTAGGGATGGGGACCTGCAGCCTAGGGTTGTTTCAGCAGCTAGTTTGGTGGGTAAAAGTGGATTACTGGTGATGGTGAGAGCAGGTGTTCCACTCCTGGCTTATCTCTGGTCTCCATAGCTCCGCTGTGGAAGCACCGCAATATGTTCACGTTGGGAGAGGAAACAGTGGGGGGTGTGAGTAACACGGCCACTTGGGAATGGCGCAGAACAGTATCAAAGGTGGCTTTTAGATGGTGGAACAGGGGAAAATGATCAGGGGAAGAGCTTTGGAGAGGCTTTTCAGAGCCAGAAGGTAGAAGGAGCATGTGGGACTGAGGATGTTTCTGAGCTGTTTCCCTTGCAGCTTTGCCTGGGGGACAGTTCTTAATACTGCTGTGATCTTTTTATGGCCTGGAGAAGACAGGTTGCACTGCTAGAGGAGCAGTAGGTTGGATATGGATAATACACCATCATTTCTCAGTGGAGACACTGAGAGCATGCTATGCTCCCATCCATTTCTGTCTCTTCTCTGCCCTTGCATGTGGCCATGCTTCTCAGGGACATCAGCAAGGTATGGGGGCAAGGTGGGAGCTTTACTTCCACTGCTGGGACGGGCAGAGCTGGCCTTGGACAACCTCTTACAGCATTTCCCTTTGCCTCAGCCCCACGGGGACAGTCAGGGTGCTCTGGTGGGGTGTGCCAGATGCTTTACCGCATCCCAACCTCAGCCACAGCATCACCAGGCTTCTCTCCTGCGTGCCACCAGCAGACCCCCCGCCAGGGGTGGCAGAGCTGGCTTGTGTCTGGTGAGAGCTGTGGCTGCTGTTTGCTCTGGGAGAAATTAAAACAAGCAGAGCACTTGCCATAGCAACCGTGCCCTCATGTGACAGGGAGCAGGGCACCTCCTCACTTAACACCCCAGCCGTGCCCTTGCGAGGTGGGAACACCGTGTGCGTAAGCAGGAGCTGGTAACAGGTTTAACCAGCAGCTTCTGTGGGGTAGGAGTGATCTGTAACTGAATGAATTGAGTAAATGCCTCCTGGCCCCATGTAAAGGTCTCATCCCTGCGTGTCTCATAAACATGAGCAGCTTCTTTGTACCCAAGCAGCTGGAAGATGTAAAATGCACTAACAAGGGTGAGGGCAGGCTCAGGACTGCTCAGCAGTGGTGTTTGCAGGTGACAGCCTTTGGAGAGGCTCACACCAGTTCATGGGATGTGGTTGTCTCAAGGGATTGCCTTAGGAGCAAGACAGTATTTTGCTTTATGGTCTGTTTACCATCACTTCATCACCAAGGGCTGGTGTTGCAGCAGATGGAACTCCCCTAACACTCATACCATGCTGTAAAGGATATTGCTTTGTTTCTTGGACTCTCCCTATTTCAGCCCCAGCCTCTTGTTTGATGTAAATGTAAATACTGCTCTTTTCTGCTGCCCATTGAGCTTGTTCTCCTCCCTGCCTTGCCTTTGCATGACAATAATAAGGTCCAGAATAGAGATTGTGGTTATAATTGCACAATTCCCCCACATTCTTCCAGTTCAGTTCCAGTGGCCTAATAGCATCCTGGCAGGCCCTGCTCACGCTGATGAGCACAATGGGGAGCCGCAGAAGAGTTACAATGAGGGACTATCATGTTTTCCAGCTCTTATGTTATCTCCTCATGGTGAGCACTTCAGGACTGTCCACAGTGCCAAAGCTGGAGCTCAGGAGAGCAGAGCTCCCTTCACTTTCTGCTGGCATCTTCACAAGTAGCTTTTGGTTCCCTATTCCAAAAAAGAAGGCAGTGCTGTCATTCTGTGAGCCTCTCTAAGGCATTCTGAAGTGCAAGAGAACGCTCTTTGTGGACTGTTTTGATGACCTTCCCTGGAAGTAATGAAAAAGGGCAACAAACCCTCATTAAACCTCATTTAATGAGCTGGAAAGTCAGTGTAATGTTCCTGCTGCAATGTAGCAGCTCATTGGACTCGGCCTCTTGAGTGAGCCAAGAGCATTTGCAACCTGAAGGAGACCAAGTTTATTTAGTGACTGCTTTCCCAGACTTAGATGGTATCAGGGTGGCAAACCTGTGCTCCTTGCCTCTTTGGCAAGAGGTAGCAAATCCACTTGAAAATTCACTTGTCCAGCCCTTCCTCTTTGCCATTGAAGCATGCGTTTCCTGTAGCAAGCACAGCACCCACATATATATAGTCTGATTTGGCAGCGCTGTTTATCCTCGCCTGCCTGGAGCAACTTTGGATGCAGAAAGAAATGCAAGAAAGATCTGGGAGTTTTTATGGGGAATTTTACATATTTGGTCTCGTCTCAAGCTGGAATTAAGGGCTGTGAAACCCTCAGTGGGAAAGAGTTCTGCAGGTTTCCTTTCCTTCCTTTCCCCATGAAGAGTAAAGGGCTCTGGAGGTGTTAACTGAGGCTTAGTGCAGATATTCTCCGTCCCCAGAGACTATCTCATTGTTTTCTGTTTCCGTGAATTCACTGTGTAGTGAGCTCATGATGCCAGGAGCATATCTAAGTGCTGCATTTGTGTTGTGTTTCCTAATGGATGTAGCATAGGGAGGGTCCAAGTGCCTTTGATTTGCCAGGATTTGGGCCTAAAATGAGCCAAGTCACCTATATTTGTATTTTTAAGACAGTCCTGTTGCCATTAGTTCTCCTGTCCCCTGTTTGAGGCCAAAGTCAAACTGCCCTTGTGCAGTGTGAGGTGGGAACCCCTCCTCTTGGTGTCCCACTGCAACTCAGTAGACATGGGCACAGGGACCCTCACCTTTGGGTGTTCATTGTGCTGTTTAGTATCCTGTCTCTGGCCTGTGGGCTTTGGGTTCATCAGTGATGCTAAAGGAACAAGTGTTACAGAACTGAAATATTGTCTGTATTTCACAGATATTCTACGTGGCCTCTTTTCTATACACTGTCAACTACACCTGGCACCTGTACATGGACCTAAAGATGAAATACAATCAGAACCTTTTCAGGATACCCCCCCAGGTGAGTAGGACTGGCATGCAGCAACTGTCAGGTAGCAAGATCTGACTATGGGGTTGTGGTGGGGTTTAGGAGGTGCATATGTAACAGTAAATCTCACCATAAGGACTTTAAAGGCCCTTCTGCCCCATGACTCTATGAATTGATGTATCTTGCCCGCTGAGGTCAGAAGAGTTACTGCTGAGTCTGCTGTAGCATCTCAGTGGAAGGTTAGGCTTGCAAGTCTAAAGCAGACAAAGCCAATGGCAGTGTACATCTCAGAGCAGAGGAAGCTCAGGACTGGCTATTGGAGAAGTTCTGGAGCTAGAAGAACAGCAGTTTGCAGCAGCTGAGTAACTGGCTTGGTGCTGTCACTGCCTTCTGCCAGCTGGGTATGGCAGAGAGGGCAGGAAAGCAGGGGCTGCCTGGAACTGAGAGCTGACAATTTGTGTCCTCCCCGGGTGCCATGCAGTGTTTGAGAGCGTCAGTAAGATACTGTAAGAGTTTGGGGTAGGAGGTGTGATGGAAGTGAGCCAGTGATAAAAGGAGCAGTTGGCTCTGTGAAGAGCGGCCAGACCTCACTTCATCATCGCTGGCCTTTACAAAAGCCCTTTGGGGAACTGGTAATCGCTGGGAACCGAGGGACAAGGACGTAGTAGTCAGAAAAACACTCTCTGCATTGCAGGCTAAACAAACACTTCACATACCTCATGACCAACATCTCTCCTTGGGGTTGTTTCATTCCTCCCACCTGGCTAAACAGTGCGGCACCACCATCGCTGGAACCGGGGTGTTGCTCCTCATGTGTTGTTGCAAGATAAGAGATTCCTTGTGCAGCATTTCCCATTCAACCCATTATCCACATTTATCTATATAGCCTTTTTCTTCCCTAGACATTCGCTGTGCACAGCAAACTGTATCCCAAATATTCTGCTTGGTTCAGGAGTAGCAGGATGGGCAGATCAGTCTGTATTTCAAGGGCTCTTGTCCATAGGGTTTGGGTCCACTTGTAGGACTGGTTTCCTTCTTGCTGGACTCCCATTCAAAACACAACACCTACCATAATTCCTCACCATTACAGCTATGCCCACATTGTTTTGTCATAGCTGTTGTGTGGATCCCAGCTGCCAAAGTACATTTCCTGGTGAGTACATACCAGGACACTCCAAATTGCCTTTATTTCTCCACTAGAACATGGAGTTAGTGAGGAACAGGGCTAGGTTAAGTGAATAAGCTGTACAAAAATATGAGTAAGTTACACCAAAGAGCTCATCAAGTGTCTGCTCCTTGTCCAGTTCCAAGTTGCCTTCTGAAATCCTCTAGTTTTGAAGGAGAACAAGGCAGTGAGCGGGTGGAAGCGTCAGTTGTTCTTGTTGCAAATCAGCACAGACTGAACTCAGTGGTGTTGATTCAGTGCAAAGTGGAAACAAACATTTGTACTTGGTTTGGGGATTAATCAGCATTCAAAGAGCCCTTGGCTGCTGAAGTGCTCCCTGGCACCTGGGTCCTGGGAACCAGAGGCTGTGCAGAAACACTCATTTAATAAAGCTCTTTGGATTTTGCAGGTTGTAGATTACGCGAGTTGCATTGGCCGAATAGCAACGATCTCCTCTAGGTAAGATGTGAGTCTCTGTGCAGAATGATGTGGTTCTGGTGAACTGCAGTGCCCTGATCTCTGCTTCCTGCTTATTTTGAAGCAAGCTTTAGTAAAACCTGTGAAGCTCATCAGTAACAACAGAGTCACCTAACAAACTCAGAGTTACAAGGGTTTGGATGTAGGGGCCTTTCTCTAACCAAGTTAGTTAGAACTATATTAACTATATGTATGTTTTTAAGGAGGTGCTTCCTTTACCAGTGTATTGCCTGCATGAATGTTAATAAAAACAGTATTTAAGTAAGTCCTCTATAGTGACAGGAGAAGAAACAGCTAGTGCTTGGGGATGGGAACAGTGTAATGCTAATAACTACTAACTGTGCCATTGTCCTTTCTCTTCTTAGCCTGATTCCTTTCCTTCTCATGGTACCCGTGTTTTGCCTTGGCAACAGCAGTAATTGCTACCAGAACTTCAGCCAGAAGCATGGGTAAGCTTCACACATCTCTGAAACAGCCCCGCTGCCTCTGAGCCACAGCAGGAGCTCAGGCTGTTCCTTTTCTCCCACAGATGTCTCCTGATGCACACAGAAGTAGCCGTGCCCACCAACGAGCCGCAAACCCTGAGTGGCTCTGTTTGCCGTGCAATGCATTTCTATGGCATTGGGGTCTTCCTCATTTCCTTTCTGATCAGCTTGATTGCCATTCTGGTAAGAAACATAGTCCTTGCACACTAGCCATTGTATCCAGATGGTCAGTTTTCATCTTTACATCTTTGTTTGGGTGGTACCGGAGGCCAGGCAATGTCAGGGGAAGGACTGTGTGGTGCTGCTTCCCTTTTAGAAGGCATGGTAGGGGAGGGAAAATATCATTATGCCACCATATAAATCCATCTGGAGTGCTGTGTTCTGTCAATCCATCTCTAAAAGGATTTAGCAGGTAGAGAAGGCTCAGAGCATGGCAGCAGATCACCTACTGCATGGGTCAACAAGAGCCCAAACCAGTTCAGACAAGGAAGGTCATGTACAAAGCAACTGCTCTCCCTCAGGCAGCACACTGTTGCGTGAAAAGGTTTGATAGACTGAAATGGGATACTCTCTGTCCTAGATGAACAAGGCAGATCAGAGCATTGCACCAAGTGCAAACAACGATGTGTGCTTGTTCCTTTTTAGGTTATACTCAGTCAAGCCCGAGGCTTGTACAAAAGGTTTGTGAACTCCACAGGGTTCCTGGGGGATCAGCAGTGGGCCATGATTAAGATGGTGGAACAACGAGTGGTTTTTTACCCTGTTGCCTTCTTCTGCTGCTGGACCCCCGGTAAGCAGAGAGCTGAGTTTCTTTCATGATATTCCCCCAGGACACAGAGCCTGGCAGTGGAACTTGGAAGAGGTGGGATTAAAGCAACATTCTCTTCTCCATCCTTTTTTACAGCTGTCCTTCTTGGAATAATGAAGCTGACTGTTTCAACAAACAGCAAAATCTACATGGCTCTTCTCATTCTACAGGTAAATGTGTTCCACTGCAACCTCCTTCTCTGCTTGCACAGGGATATTAGTGTCTGCCTGCTTCTAGTCTCTGCTGGACAAAGCATGCTTCCAGCTGCGAAGATCGCTGCTGTATGAGCCTAAGTCTGGTTTATGCTTTTGGTTGGAAAAGATCTTTGTTAGATGTTTTATGTTTTTCAAAGGCTTGAAAAGGTCTCAGTAACCAAAATCACAGCACCATGGCAATTATAGAAAATAGAACTAGAAAGGATCCCTAGAAATCAGGGTTTTTTTCCACTCTTTTCATAAAAAGGAGACTTCCATAAGTCTCTTTCGTTTCATTTGGAGACTTTTGTAAGTCTCCAAATGCAGTTCCTCCACAACACTTGTCCAGCTCCTTGCTGTGCCTGAGGCAGCATTTAGCAGAGTATTAAAATAACCATGAGATTCCTCTATCAATGGGGATCTAGATAGATAAAAGCATGCTGGAAGTGAGAGGCTTGGCTTAACATGCTGGGTTTGACAGCCTTGTAGGGAGCTCTGTTGTGTTGTGCAGTGCTGGCTTATAAAAGAACCCAGCTCTCCCCTGTGCTCTCTCCCAGGCTCTAACAGCAGCCTCCCAGGGCCTTCTGAACTGCATTGTGTATGGCTGGACACAGCACATCTTCCTCTCCCTCAAACGCAATGCCTGCCGGGATGTTGACACTCAGACTCCTCTCCTGCGCTCCCAGAAGAAGTCCTATTCCAGCACGCTCCCTATCAGCCCGCCGGACACAGAGGGCTCCACATCCACCCTGCTCTGATGAATCCCTATGTCCTAGGAAAGCCTCATCGTGGTTTAGTATCATCAGCCAGACCTGGCATCGGGCTGTCTGCTGCGAACTGTTGTGCCAGCAGCAAAGTTAGCTGTAGTGCTGGAGGAGCCTGGGCAGATCTGTCAGAGACAGACCCTTCAGTGAAGAGTTATTTATTTTACAGGTTTGTATGGACTGTAACTGGATTCTTTAAACGTGGTAAATCTTTAGTACAGACTTTCTGCTCACAGAAATATCTCTAGAAATGCAGCAAATTGTATGTAACAGCTCAGAGATCTGGTACAGCTCCTCTGAGCGGAGGGGGTCAAAGGATGTTGCACTTCTCTAAGTCTTTGCCATTACAAATTAACAGTAAAGCAAAAGTGAGTATTTTCAATCTCTGACTTTTAATCCACTCCATAAGAACATGTACCATACCAATAGCCAACTGCAAGGAATGAAGAATTGCAACGTAGCATAAAAAAAACAGTGCTCACTTCCGTGCCTTGACTTTTTGCACATTTCCATTCTGGTCTCATGCAACTCCTGCTCAGCTCCAATATTCAGCAAAATAAGCCTATGGTGGAGCATCTCCTATGAACCAGGTGAGAAGGACTTTGCATGAATCTATCTATACTCTTCTAAATGCTCAAGTGAATTATTTACTAAGGTTCCACCACTCTATGGAAAATAAAACAGATCTTCAGCTGCATTGAAAACAATTCTCTTAACTTTTACACTCTTTATTTTCTAACAGCTTCACTTTTGGGGCCCAACCCTAATTTATTTACATAGCAGGCAATGCAAGAAGAGGAAATCCTGAAGTTTGGTGTAATTAACTTTTGTACAGTTTACACAGGTACGTTGTGTAAATCACTTTGTGGAAAATCTCCTGGGACTAGCAGTCCAGCTGCGGGGCATACACACAGAGCCTGTAGTCCTTTCCAAACCTCAGCTGGTGGGATTCCCACTGCTTTCATGGTTTTTTAAGCCTACTTTCTTCTCCTCCTCTCTTCCTTCTCCTCCTCCTCCTTCTTTTTCTTCCTCTTCTTCTCCTCCTTCTCCTTCTTTTCCTCCTTTTCCCTCTTCTTCTCCTCCTCCTTCATCTCCTTTTCCCCCTTCTCCTCCTTCACTTTCTTTTCTTTCTCCTCCTCCTCCTTCACTTTCTTTTCCTTCTCCTTCTTCTTCTATACCCTGCTCCTCATCTGCAGAAATCTCACTTCCTTCTGCAGTTGCAGCTTTTGCCATTCTGTATTTGATTACAGCAACACTAACAGCAGTCCCAATGATGGAAAGGGGAACTGTGATCCCCATTACTATCTTAAACACTTTACTTCGGACAATCTCCCCTATGGTCATAATGAGACCTGGTGGAGGGCCACTGTCTATGCTCCCTCCCAGGCCATGGAACTCACAGTACGGAGGAGCCCAGCCAGCTTTGCAATGGCAGTGTTCAAGGTTGTTGCAAACCCCTTTCCCCCCACACTTAACCTTCCCATCGCACTTCATCTTGACCGTGGCATCTATGCATGTCCTGTTAATACAGATCTTTTCTGGCCCACATCTGGTGCCATCAGTCCCTCCTCCGACATCAGGTGTATCAATGCTGGCATGGTAGGCTGTGCCCCAGCACCAATCGTTTGGCCCTGGTGTCTGAATGATGGCTTTAGGCCTCTGCAGAATGGGTATCTTCTTCACATTGACACACTGCAGCCTCCCACACAGAACATGTTGGGGTTTACATCCCACAAAAGCAGTTTTGGAACCATCACCGCCGCAGTTGCCAAATCGATCCCCTCTCATGTTCTGCTTTTGGAAGCAACTTTTTGGAGCACCATGAGCTTGCTTCCCAAAGACTTTTCTGCACAGGTTGTCATGGGTCGCACATTTGCCATGGTAGCAGAAGCCGTTGTTGCTGCAGGGTGTCCCATCGTGCACGTACGCATCGTCCGGGCACCACGCCGAAGTCCCATTGCAATACTCAGGCAAGTCACACTCATCCGCCTCCGACCTGCACTTGTGTCCTGCCATATGGAAACGGCATTTGTGACAGCACTGCCCGACGGAGCAGATAGCCCCAGGCTTCAGCCTGCAGTTGGGGAGGCAGCACTTGTCGCCTTGGCAGTGCTTCAGCCCCCCGCAGTCACACTGCTCTCCCTCATCGATCACCCTGTTGCCGCAGTGTTTAAAATGGAAGAGTCTGTGGGGCTCGGGCATGTTGCACAAGCAGTGGCCGTGGCCTCTATTCATCAGGTCTAAGTAGTACTGAATGCTGCAGTTGCTGAAACCCTTGGCACCAGCGAGCGACTCGCCCGTCATGTAGCACTTGGTGGATGCTTCGCACGCGCAGTTCTCCTTGTCGTGCTCCATGCCCAGGTTGTGACCCAGCTCATGAGCGAAAATAAGCGAGAAGGTTGTGAAATCTCCCCGTATATTGGAGACAACAGCCGTGCGATACTCAGGGAAGCAGATGGTTCCTACATACGCCAGCCCAACGACTAGCCCAAAGTCCGTGTGAGTGAATAGATGTGCAACGTCATATTCCATCCTCTGAGAGAGATCCGTATTTGCCCAGTAGTTAAAATTCCTAAGGACTTCTTCTATATCATGGCTGTGCCTGATGAAGTCGCTGTGTGTCCAGATCTCCATCCCCATCAGGCAGATACGAATCCTCAGGCTATAGAAGTAGGTTTCAGCTAAATTGACGGTATCTGTCACCAGAAGCATCACGGAGGTTTCGTTTCTCCCTTGGAAGGAAAACAGAGAGTAATCCACCACGACAAATAGCTCGATGTAGGTGGTCTGCTTCAGTCCCTGACAGAAAACATACTGCCTAAGGGCTACTTGAGGTCCCACCTCACGCAGCTGCGTTCGCATCACCTCTTTTGTCACCCCGCACATCAAGGGCTTGCTCTGGTTCTCCTCTCGCCGATAGAGAAGGTGCTGGAAGGTGAGGGACCCCGGCACAGGCTCAATGGTGTAGCTCAGGTTCCCCACCTCCAGCTGCCCCCTCAGCCCCCAGCAGACACTGAGCGTGGCCACGGAGCCGGGGCTGTCCTCCACGTACCCCCGGTAGAAGCACTCCTCGGGGATGTGGGGCTGCTCCACCACCATGCTCCCCCGCGGGCTGTACGTGACCACGGGCAGGTTTTTCACCAGAAACCCTCTGTTTTGGGTGAGGTGGATGATGCGGTTCCTCCCCTCCACCCTCAGCACATAGGACACATCTGCCCCTGGGGCTGTCTCTGCCTTAGGGGCCAGCTTCCTCGGATGGACTATCTCATAGACAGCGTAGCCCGGTGGTGGATGATGGCTGCTCGCCCCAGGGAGGAGAGATGCCACCAACACTGCCCAGACCCCCAGCGTGAGGAGAAAGGCTTCCCCCCGGCCGCCATGATGTGCCCGGAGCCATCTCATCGCCAGCGCCTTCAAAATGGCGGCGAGACACCTGAGGGAGCGCCCTGCCAACCCTCGCATGGGCTTATGGACCCTGTCTGCCCTGAGGCGCTCAGGCAGCGGCCAGGCCATGGCTGTCCCCTCCGGGCTGGCACAGATGAAGGTACGTGGCACTCTGCTGCTCTGAGGGGCAGTCATTCCCCTCAGGGCCCTTTGAGTAGGCCCTGCAAGCTCGGCCGCCTCTGCAGGCCGCCATGATGCAGCCGGGGTCTGCAGCATGGCGGCCATGGGGGCTCCTGTGAGGTAACAGGGATGAAGAGCACCCATCCCTGCTGTGCTCCCCACACCTGGGGTGCCTGTCATGGCCAGGGAGCTGTGATTGTCTTTATAGCTGCTCCTCTGTCACTCAGTGGGATTTGGGAGCCATTTGTCCTCGCCATCCCTCCTCCTCCTCCACAAGTGGAAATCCCTAAAGCTAAAGCTTGTCATGAATTTGAGAGTTAACCACAATAATGAAGTAAATTAACTTCACAAACGGTAATGGCCCCCGGTCACCGCCTCATCTCCTTCACCAGGCTGTAAAGCAGTGGCTCCAGATCGTTGTGTTTGTCAGTGACACCCCCAGCAGTAAAACTCATAGAACCATGGAATGGTTTGGGCTGGAAGGGACTTAAAGCTCATCCAGCTCCAACCCCTGCCATGGGCAGGGACACCTTCCACTAGAGCAGCTTGCTCCAAGCCCCTGT
>JANHGB010046921.1:14293-30749 GCA_026283785.1 Coracopsis vasa
ACTTCCCCTGTTTAAGTTTAAACCCTTCACCACCTGCCCTACTGCTGCAGTCCCTGATGAAGAGTCCCTCTCCAGCATCCTTGTAGGTCCCCTTCAGATACTGGAAGGCTGCTACGTGGTCTCCATGCAGCTTCTCTTCTCCAGGCTGAACAGCCTCAATTTTCTCAGTCTGTTTCCCATACAAACCTTTCTTCATACAGGAGGTGCTCCAGCCCCTAATCGTCCTCGTGGCCTCCTCTGGACTTGCTCCAACAGTTCCATGTCCTTCTTGTGTTGAGGACACCAGAGCTGCACACAGTGCTCCAACTGGAGTCTCACAAGAGCAGAGTAGAGGGGCAGGATCACCTTCTCTGACCTGCTGGTCACACTTTTTTTGATGCAGCCTAGTACATGATAATCACTGTTTCTTGTGAAGAGATTAAAATCTCAGACCCAGACCTTACAAACCCTTCCATCAGGAATATATCCCCGTGTAAATTACTGGGATAAATATGAGATGTGTGATAGACAGGACTGTATTTAGACTTTAAACTGGAGATTACTGAAAACACCGAAGAAAATAAACCAAGTGTCTGATAGCTCTGAAATGGGGATGGCTGCTCCCTGCTGCTTCACAACAGCAGCCAGATGGGTGAATTACTAAATGATTCTAGTAAATTCAGTGAATTTTCCACACCGAAGGTGGAAAAGCTTTGTTAAAACACCTTCTTGCTTTACTTTTCCATTTATTTCTGTACAATTTACCATAGTTTACACAGATACCTATTTCAAATCCTGCATGATCTCAGACAAGTTAACTAGAGCATGCTTATGAGACAAAGCTGATCTGTGAAGGTTACATCAGCTACTCCTGAGAGGACAAAAGTCTCATGAGCACTGCACAGTTTCTATAGGTGATGCTGTGCTGCTCACCTTTGCAGTTGAGCTCAGGCGTGTTGATGACTCCGTTGATGGCAGCCTGGGCAGCAGCATTTTGCTTCTTCAGTAGTTCAATTGTCTTCCTTAACTCATTCAGTTCTGAGTCCTTGAATAAGGGTAAAAAAAAAAAAAAAAGGTGACATGTTGGAAAATGCTGACAGTATGATGGTAACTGCTCCAAAGAAGCCACTTTTCAATCTGGGCACTGGTAGCTGATAGCGAATTTCTGGAATATATGTACAAGGAGATGAAAATGAGGTCTGGCATGCCTACGGAAGCACACCCTCAATAAGCTACAAAATAGCTTGGTTACTATGATACAAAAGAACACAGAAGCTCTGGAACACAGAAATATTGTGTATATTGAACTGTGTATGCTTGAACATACGCTACTTAATTGCGTATATTCAAGCATATTGTCCAAAACCCCAGCGTTGCCTGTCTTGCAAGGATTTTTCTCAGCATTTCTCTTTAACATGCACATGTGTGGATGCACTGGGAAGAAATTTGTTGCAAAAATATGAAATAATGAAGATGTGTGTCCAAACCAACAACTTAGGAATAACCTGCTCACTTGCCACAACACCCCAGTGCAGAAAATGAGGATTCCATGCAAAATTTTGATTCCATTTTCCTCTGTCACCACAACTGAGGAAACGAAGCCAAACAGCACAAAACCCCCGCAACCACAGAAGGAGCACAAAACCCCCACAACCACAGAAGGAGCACAAAACCCCAACCACAGAAGGAGCACAAGCAGCAGTGCTGGAAACAGAAGTTAAGACTTCCCTAAATCCTTTTCAAGCTTGCCTTTTGTTCTGCTGTCATTGTCAGGCTCTGCAGTCTGATCGTCATGTTCCCCAGGCTCTGCTCAAACGCTGCCACGAGGTGAGCCTGAAAGTCAAACCATACAGAAGTAGATTGCTCTCTCCTCCCCAAACAAGCACATTTCTGCAGGTATTTAAATGGACCACCTAGGGAACTGCATCGTTTGTCGTGTAAATGATACAGACTAAAAACACTGATTAGAAAAGGTCAAATGAGTAGAGCATGAGTTATGAAAATGCTTGCAAACAAATTACCAGGACCCATTTATTTGTGGAAAATCAGAAATGACAAAGGTAATTGACCAACTTCAGGATTTTAGCTAACATCAGCCCTTTCCTGTACAACTACTACAGCAGCATGCTATGGAATGATGCAGTTTTAGGCTACAAACCCTGCCCTGTTCAGTGGCAGCTGCTACCAAATACTTCAGAAAACAGAGACATATGAGTAATACTGTGACCTGGCACATCAGGAGATTTTCTGGAGGTGGCTCCTCACTCAGCTACTACATCCACTTCTCAAAGACACCATGACTGCAATAGCCAGGACAGCTGCCTCAAACTGTCCTGGCTATTGCAATCACGTCAACATGCTCTAACAAAGGATTCAAGAGTGATATTGCTTTTTCTAGTTCAGAATTCTCATTTATTCTGTAAAATGTGCAATCCTACATCCAGAATACAAGAAGAACAAAACTACCTCCTGGATCCCTAAGGAGTTAAGGTCCTTTGAAAAGCCAATCTCAAACTAATCTAGTTCATGTGCTTTTCTCAGCTGTTTAAAGCTGCTTGGATCTTGTGATAAACGGAAAACATATTTTACCACATTTTTGAAATAGAAAGACTTATTAGATTCAACTTTTTCTTGAAACATCCAATTTATTAACTGTGTCTTTCCAAGAATGCTTTAGGGAATACACCTTGTCACCTGAAAGTATCCCTGACACCAAGAAGGCATGGAAGGATGTCCTTGGTTATCTAGCCATGTCCTCTAGCTATTGCAAGGAATGACATGACAAGACATCCTGTCAGAAAACGTAGAGAGGAAAAAGAGACAAACCAATCCATACTTCTGAACATCTGCTGTTCAGTTCTGAAATCAGGCCTCATCTTCAACTTTTTATGTGGGCCATTATTAGCATGCATAAGATTATGTACTGATAGCTTTCAGGTGCCCTTCATATGGTTAAGGGAACTCTTGCCACAAAGCTTTTCACAAAAAGTTTGTATCTTAAGTCTTTTACTGAAGTGTGCATATACATATATAATATATAAAAAATACATATATACCCCCAAACAACATATATATATTGTATATATATGGGGGTGTACATATATATGCACACCCCAAACAACAAAATGTCACTCCTAAGTTTTAGGAGGACACCCTAAAGAACAAAATAAAACAGAAAACAGTAAATCATAGAGTGGTTTGGGCTGGAAAGGACCCAAGATCATCTAGTTCCACCCACCTCCCACCAGATCAAATCTGGCCTTGATAAAATATAAAGCAAGTTTTTAGATAGAGAAAGCCAGGTAGAAACATCCCTCCAACCAGATCACTATTTTCGTTGTGGAGATTTAAGGCAAAAAGGTGCTGCAGGTTACAGATTTTCACTGTGCTATCCCAACAGGAGAACTCCGAAAGCCAAGTTAGGCAGTTGAGTCCAGAGATGCCTTCCCTGCAGAGAGGGATAAGGACTACTTCAGCATGGCAGTCAATCTGCCAGATGCTTAACTGGCCAATATATCTGCATCTAACTCAAAGAATTTTCCAATATTTGAATATCTGCTTGCAATCAAGGTCCATGTGCTAAATATGATCCAAAACGTCTGGTGCTTGGCCAATTACCCTTTTTTGTTTTCCCATGAAGCACTGAGAACCCGATGTCGATTACATTAAGGACATCAGCCAGGAAATTAAAATGATGGCAAGTTAAAGGAAGGAAACACAAATAACAGAGACATAGTTCAATATGCATTTGTTTCATTAGGCACAATAATCTACACAAACTATAAAAAATACTTTATTTTGCTATTGGAAATAAGTCTATACATACAATGACATAAAATTGTGTGAAATCTTTCCAAATGGAAAAAGACATTCTTGCCTAAGCATACACAGAACAGCAAAACCTTTCAGAGAGCTATTCCTGACTTGTTCAGCAGCAGCAGACAGCTGACTTATCCTAAATAACTGTTCTCACATTCGCAGTGAAAACAAACATGAGCAGTACAATAACACAGGGATGTGCATCTCTCATTCCCATCAGCCCCTATGAAAATAAACAGAGCTGAGCCTGTGAGAAAATAACAAAAAGTCATTTAGAACCTCATGTTACATGTATGAAAATCTAAATATTTATTTTAAAAACACAGACTGCAAAGCTTCTGTTTGGGAGGATGAACAGGGAACAACAAAACTGATATTCAGGAGTCCTCAGCAATACTTTGCAAAAGCAGAAAAGAAACACGCAAGCAGGACCACATGGATTAATAATGGGATACAAACCCTTAAAGCTTTGACCTAAACCTTGAGAGAAAGTTGCTCTTTCAAATATGGATCAAGCACCTTATAATTACTCCTATCTGGAAATTGTTCAGCGAACTATGGAAAAAAAGAGTTATCTGCACTTCCTAGTTGGAGAAAAACCTTTTCAAACTCTTGCCCCTGCTAGCCTGAGAAACATCAAACGCTGCAGTGTCTATACAGGAAAATCCAGGAAAAAAATTATCTATTAATTAGAAAGATGAATTCAAAATGCTCACATTAAAATCACATTATTAAAAAAATCTTGTGTAAAGGAAATGTCCCTAAAGCAGTGTCTTAACAAACAGCATTTATGAGTCTTAACTTTTTAGGGAACAGACCTAGCCTTTTTGATGGAAAAAAGAGTACGTTCTCTGAAAAGAGGTGGCTACAGACTGAGATCTATTACTAGGACAGTTATAGCAACATCTCTGCAGTTGACTGTTGCTGTTTTATGGACAAATAAGGGGCAATTCCAAGTCTAAGAAGTTTAAATACTATGAATAAAACCCTACAAATGCGAAAGGGAATATTATATATAGTGATGCTAAATTTTTTTGGGGACCCCCCAACTCCACCCTCACCCAAATTACTCCAAACCAAACAAAAATGTGCAGCAGCTGTTAAAAACTGTTCTCCAAAAAGACAGTGGTAGTAACCACGCACAAAGTCCTGGGCGAATTAGTGGCAGCTTAGACAGGCACAGAGTAGCCTGTGCTACTCACTGCTCTTGGAGACAGGCTACTAACTCCTGTATTGGGTAACAGCCTACTGAATCTGAATACTCTATGAAGAAGAATGCAGCAAAACTAAGGTAGAGCTAGGCTGAGCTGCACAGCTGGTAAGTTCTTTCTTTGAAGGACACAAGCTTAACAAGGTGATAAAAAAATGCATGCAAGTGGTCCTGCTTTCTCATGTGTAAAGGAAGCTTCTGGATGAAAACCAACTCGTGTATCCAGTCCCCTTTGTATTTGAAAGGCAAACACTTAAATATTTAAGTTCTGGCAGGTTTTTTAAATTCTTCCTTTTCCTCTTGGGAGAGCAACTGAGTGGTTACATGCAGTCAAAGCCCTTTTATTTGACTTCTCTATTAACTGTGTTCTAGGTTTTGCTTTTCCATTTTGCAAGCTGGATGAAGGACTGTGATGCCTGTAGTGACCACCACAGTAGATCTTCCCCCCTTGAATCCCTCTTATGATAGGTGCTGATCTTTACTGTGCCAAGTTTTGTATTCTACCTATTGAGAGAGCTAGTAGACAGGAATGTCCTCTTCAGTAGCACGTGTTCTGATGTTTATTCATTCCCACAAACTAGGATGTCAGTATGATCCAATGACTATTCACCTGTAGTTTGTTTACTCTAGCACTGCTTATTTTTCTAGCAAGCTTCTGTATTGCAGATTTCAGCACAGAACACAAATAAACTTGCTCAGTGTCATACGCAGTGTTGCCTCAATACCTCCTGACTTCCAAATCCTTCTTTTTCCAAGTGTCTTACAATACTTATTCATCAAATTCCTCGGGGGAACCAAGCAGAAGTAGTATCTACACTGGTTAATAAAAATCAGGTATGTTCACTCTTTAGGCATAACTTAAAATTAGTTCTCACAGCCCCTTATGCTACTATTACCTATCATGCCATTAGCCTACATCTTTATGAAACAGCAAAATATAATGCCTTTCAAGTCACATTTCTACCGATTTTATTCTTACCAATTAGAACCCTCATCTGTATCTTATCCCACAAACACGTGTTTACAAATCCAATTGGATTTATAAAGCAAGACACTATCTATAAAAAAAAGACCCTTAGTGATTTTTCTCAAGCTCTGAAGATGGTTTACATATATATATATATATATATCTCAAAAGCCAAATGAATATTATAATTCAGTATTTAAAGAAAGGCATCAGACAATTCAGTAGGACAGGTGATGTTACTTTTGGGAAGGTTCCATATGCATGCAGTTATTTTAAACTGAGTGTTATACACATGAAATCTTTTTGTCACTTATTAAAACTGGGCTGGTAATGGCCAGAAAACCTGGCACATAAAATGCATTCCCTGCTAGTGTTTGTTCTCAGAGTTGTACTCACGTTGGCAGTCAACTGAGTTGTCAGAGCTGACACTTTTTCTTGGGATGCATCCAGCTCTCTTCGTAGCTTGCGAATCTATATATTTGAAGAGAGCACTTTATTGCACTGTAATATGGAGAACTAAAATTGCAAGACATGAAATGCAGAGTGCCTTGACAGAACATTTGCGCCTGTCAAACATAATGTGCTCTTACCTCTGACTGGCACTTCTCTTCAGGCTATGAAATAAAAACAAAGGAAAATAAATAAGAATATTACAACATAACCAGCCTGACAAATTTATACAATATTTCAAAAGGTTTTTTTTTCAAGTTCTCATGTGAATTCCTTATTTTGGATTCCCATATCCATATTCAATCTAAAATAATCTCCTAGTTTATTTACGCTTCAGGAAAAAGAAACAGGCTGCTTGTACACTACTTCTTCCCGCAGGAAGGAACTGGGCTCCAATTCCCAGCCTACAGATCAGTGCACCTCCAAGTCTGAATCATGGACTAGTAAAGTGTGTAAGGTGCTGCACAAGGCTTCCAAAGAGCCAGGACTGTCACAGAACATGCCTGACCTCAGACAGTAATTTTCTTCCTCTCATGCTCAGCTAGCTCTCCATAGAATGAAGACCACGTGTTTGCATTCCAAAGTGATACGAAATAAAACGACTCCCACTTGGATGCTGAAAAACTTGAGGACACACAGTTAGTTATCCAAGAATGCAAAGTGGATGTACTGGTCATCTGCTGTGGCCTTGCATGGTAAAACTGTGGCTACTATGGCTTGTTTCTAACCAAAGTTCTCAGCTACAAAGAAATACATGGTAGGAAGTTACACACTCCACTGTCCTTGTGTAAACATGTCCACTAGCAGACACCATGAAAATTATACCCATCAAACCACACTATTAGGAGTCACTTGTGCTTGGGCAGCAAGCACATAAACCAGAAGCTTAGGCAGCAGCTGCTCAGAAGCTTTCATGATTATAGACAAAAGCCAAGAGGAAAAGGTCTGTTTTCCATCATTCCAATACCTTCTATCTACTCTGGCTTCATATGGACTTTGCTTGAGCTGAAGTCAATAATGAAAGGTAGTTATTTCAATTTATTTTCAGGGTCTTAGCTTATTAATAGTGAAACATGTATAAGAAATAATGATAAATAGCTCTATGGTGGCTTGAGAGACTTTGCAGACAGTTATACATGACCTTCCGAGAGCAAGTTCTTGTATCACATACACTTGTTACAGCTGTGGTAAGCACGAAGACACATCATACTTGCATTAAGAATTTGAAACTGAAGATCCTGTTCAATTAACACATACTTTAGAAGCAATTCTTCTCAGAAGCAGCTTTTTAAGAGGGCTGTGTTTTAAGAAGCCTCCAAGCCTGTGATCAAAGCATGCCGGGAATGACTGTAGTTACCACCCCCACCAGCTACAGAAAAGCTAGGCAAGACACGGTCTGCATGTTGCAGTCTCACCTCCCCACTACAGCACAGGTATAGTCTTACCCTACAAGGTCTTCCCTAGTATATGTTTAAACAGACACTCTTTGTAAGATTTAGAAGAAAATAAGCAAATGCAACACTCATTAAAAAAACCCTGTGTTTTCACACTCCAGTAAGCCTTGTTTTATGATCAGATAACCTAACCGAATACATGCTTTTGAAGAACATATTACTGGCACACTGAACAAATGGCTTCTTTAGAATTATTAACATCTGTGCATTAAAAACTTTTGTAGCAAATCATTAATACAAGGCTGGAATGACTTTATTCAGCAAATTCTGGGGTGCTTCAGGTAATGAAGTCGAAATCTCAGATCTACTGAGGTCCTTTGAAGCAAAACTTATTCAGCATAGTTGTAAAATATTGACTTGAAAAGTAATCTCGCCGTTTTGCAAAGCAGTAATTTGCTATTAGGCCATTAACATCTGTTTGATGAGTACACTGCTAAATATCCACAGACATCTTTCTGAATGTAACGATTTCTTTTGTAGCTAGCATCCGGAACACAATCAAAGGAAAAGTTCTTTTTTTCCCCTTCCTTGAATGGCAAAAATAATTAGCACAATATAACTAGTCAATTCAATCATTTTTATTAGTAAATCCAAATTTTTCACTTCATTATACTTACTGTTGAATAAATAGAGGAGGTACTGGATACCAAAGAGAGAGAAGAACCATGCACTAAAAGAAAGAAAATAAACATTATGAATATAAATAGAGCAACCACACAGTGGAATCATCACAGATCATCCCCTGCCAACAACCAGCCTACTGAAGAAATACTTTCCCAAATTTCATCATCCATCATAAACTTAATTATATTATTGCAGCAACAATGTACAGTTTTAAGAATGCATGGCCAGCTAATACAATCCACAAATGATTTGATAAACCTGTTTTAACAACTTAATAATACCTGGATTTTGGGGAAATGAGGTCAAGAAGATTAAAAAGAAAAGTTTCAATGCAGATTTGCTCAGAAATAAGTATTTCTCTGGACAGCTTATCTTGAGAAACTTGCAAAAAGGTTTACTCAAAATAAAAACCCCAACAAATTAACAGAAATTCAGGAGAGACTACAAAAGTATATCTAAGCGAACTTCAGTTTAAGATGAGATTGAGGAGGGGAAGTCTGTTTTCTTCAAGCAGCAGAACAAGATGGAGATGTCCCGAGAAAACCATAATATTCAGCACATAACCAGATGCTCCAGCAGCAGATGTGGAACACGCAGAGAAGAAACTACTGTCTAATTTTGTGGCTCTTAATTGTTCTCTGAATGCATCTATGTCTTCCTTCTGCTGCGGAGCTGTACTACAGGCATCGATGAACTGAACATTCCCTATCCCTGCAGGGGTTTTTGATCTTTGTTTAAAGTAATGACATTTCTTTAACAAGGCCAAATTCATTCTCTCATAGAAAAACTACCAGAGTAGCATGGCTATAAAACCATGTCTGGAAAAGAACCCATTTCAAGCAGGTTTTGCATTTAAGTACAGATTCATTAAGATATATATATCTCTCTTAATGTGTGTGTTGATCTTCAAGGATGTTTCCATCACACCAGTATTAGGATTTACATATAATTTTATTTTTGATTATGCAATTAAAAAAACTACCTGAAGCTATTCTTTCTGGTATTGAAACATGCAAAATTACCTTTATTTTTATTAAAAAAAAAATACATTTAACTGAAACTTTAATTCAAACTTCGGGTAATTTCATACAAATCATATGAAATCATGTTAAATCACTTCTTTCATCTAAATCCTCCAGCCAAAAAAGGGGCTTAGAAAAACTGCCACTTTGCTCATTGCCTACTGCAGCGATCCTACATTCATAATAAATAGGCTCTGCTTTCCCACTTGACATTATATCCTCAGGCAAGGCTGGAAAGAGAAGTAAACAAAGTCTAAGTTGGCTTCTGGAGGAATTTACAACAATTTAGAAAACCCACAAGAAAGTAAAAAACCCCCTCACACCCAATTATTTTTTCTGGTTAATCATACTTTCAATTAAAATGATCTTTATAGTCAGATGTTAAGGACTGTACTGCATTAAAAACATAAAAATAACCAGTGTGAGTCAGAGCCAGGGGCTGTCTAATCGCATGCTCCATCTCTGGCTGCAATTGCAGCCCATGTTTACAGAAAGAAATGCAAGGAGCAAGCAGATACCCAGTGATTTTTTCCTACGTACACCTTTGCATCTCTGGGAATCAGCAGAGATGGAAATTCCTGAGATAGAAACTGCAATCAGACTGTTATTCTTCATAGTCGCTGTGACCTCTATAACCATTAATTTGCCTGTTCCTGAATTCACAGACATGGTGTCTGCATGAGAATCTCTTCCTGTGTTTAGAAATATAGTTCCTTGCAGTTGTTTTAGACTTGCTGCTGAATCATTCGATAAGTTCCTTGAGTGTCTCCACACCCCTGTGATATGAAAAGTAATGGACAAACCACCTCTTCCTAATGCACTAAATTAGGTATTATCACCTCCCTTCAGACAAAATTTTTCCAAGCTGAAGATTCCTAATCTATTTTAACCCTCTTCAAGATGGAAAGCCCAAAGTACAGGCAATATTGCACAAAGCCACCACTGGACTCATCCAGAGAACACAAGATTATTTTCTGGTTTGCCTCTCTATATTTTTCCTTTGTGCAGTTTTTACTACTAGAGATATATTCAAGACAGCAACCATACCAACTGGCCAAAGAAGAAATAGATCCCCTTAATATGTATTGAGACACACACATTCTTCAGTTAACATCAACTGGAATTGTCAAGATCACACTGGGACTTTAAAGGAGGAAGTAAGACTGAAAACGGAAAAAGGGAAAGAACACATAACTTTGGGAATCCTACTGCCTTGTAAAACATTCCCACTGCACTGTTTGTATGTATCTAAGTTGAGATTTCTAGGCTCAAGGACAACTAAGGAGTTAATACTTTTGTGCAATTTCTTTTTAAAGTATCTTCAGATGGCTACTTTAAGGCTATTTAATCAGGAGCCTGAAGGCAGTTAGGCTCTTGATGTGATTCCTGTGTTTTTGCAGTTAACATGCATCTGCACGCGGGCTACAAACCCAAAATTGTTTTGGAGCTATTATTTTCAAGCACTATAAATGCATATGCAAGCATGTGTCATTTTTAATCATAAAATCATAGACTGGTTTGGATTGGAAAGGACCTTAAGTTCATCTAGTTCCAAACCCCTGCCATGGGCAGGGATGCCATACACTAGACCAGGTTGCTCCAAGCCATGTCCAGCCTGGCCTTGAACACTGCCAGGAATGGAGCATTTACCACTTTGAGTAATCTGTTCCAGTGCCTCACGACCCTCACAGTAAGAACTTCTTCCTTATAGTTAATGTTGGAAAAGAAATGGTCTAGCTGTGATCAGCTGTCTGAAGAGCCACTCGAAAAGAGAAGTACTCAAGCCAACAGCACAAAAATGAATAAACATCTATATCCAAATGACAATTCACTGCATTCCTTTCTCTCTAGGAGGGTGAAGTATCAAGGTGGAGTCAGCAGCAGCACAGCTCCTGGGGAAGACTGATGGCCAGAGAAGCAGGGAAACTGGACAGCCAAGAGACCACTTCAGCTTTAGGCTGTGTTTTCCCTCCTGAAGTTCAGGATAGTTTGGAGGTTGTCCCTGCTGGCATCTTTCAAGTCCTGAAACCCTTCCTATCAAGAGAGTTATGTACTGCAAAACTGACTAACGTTTCGACCTACATGCTGTGAGAGAATATGACTGTACTTCACACTATGGAGACTAAAGAAAAAAAAAAAGGCTTTTAAGAATTAATCCTGGCCCTGCTGAAGCTGATAAGAAACAAATACCCTGTAATCTAACATGCTAATAAGTAATTCAGAAGTAGGCTGGTAAGCTTTATTTAAGGTCTGGATTTATGCTTGACTGACACTGCCTGATTGCATAAAATCAATCTGTTCATTAACCATAAATTTAATTTCTATAATATTTTCTGATCTATTCTCTCAAAGTGAAGGTGGATTAGATCTGCAGGTTTGAAAGCAGAAGACAAGATAAATGCCCTATTCAGGAACCACATGCACTTGTAACTTGTGATTCCCTGAGAAGTTAACCCTAACCTGAAGCCAAATTTAAGAAGACTGCACCTAAACATACATTCCATCAGCTAAAATATTATTGTCCTTTTAGGTGCCAAAAACTTAGGGAAATCTGGGAGGTACTTCTTTGGCATATTCATGGTAGGGTCAAATTCCTTCCTTGTATACAGAAGTTATCTTTTTCAACTGCTTTCAAGTTCCTAACTTGGCAGAGTTTTCTTGGACTTCATTTTTATTACATGAATTCAAAACACTTTGTAGAGCTTTTCACATAGCTCTTCCCTTTTATTTTTTTAAATGGTTCCTCCTCAAACATGCAATACTTATTAAATATTCTTCCAAATTAGCCTCTCTCCTGGACAAGAATTTCTGAATTATAAGATCCAGTTTAACCTCCAACATGCCAAAATGGATTTGCTGCAAACCTAAGAGACTAAGGTTACATTTTTTTGAGGATGTCTTCAATAAAACCGGAGTAAGTTTTGCTGTAGTAGCTCTTTCACTAAATAATTTAAATTTATTGCAGATGCAGTGATTTAAATTCCTTCACAGATTACATTAAGGAACTCTTCAGTAAGATCAGGACTTTTCATCACAGAATGGAATTCAACTGACTAAGTATTTGGTAACCTTTGACTGTTCACAATCACCCAGCTTTCTGAAACCATGGCACTAACTAATGTTAATTCCTTCAATGACAAGAGTTTTCAGTCCTACAGCATTATTCTAATAGTTTTCAATCTATTGAAGATCCTCAGCCACAGGCCTCTCAAATACAGTTAAATGTCATGGAGTTAGATTGGCTAAATTCAACATTAAATTAACCCTGAATCTGTCTGGAGCCATATCCAATACACAATTTTTATCTCTTCCAGTGGCAGAAAACTGATGGGATAATCAGTATCTCTGGGAAAGATGCCTGGCTCTAGGGGAGCAGCAGCAAGAGGGCACTGGTATAAACACTGCAGAGTAAGGGCAGATCTTCAGTGGTGGGGAAACCAAGCCAGCAAAGGCTTGTGTGCCCAGCAGTGATAAAGTACTTGATAGCCAAGCAAACTTCCAATCCCTGCCAGAAAGCAGATTTAAGATCCAAATGTCTAATGTTGAAAGCACTTCCTATAACCTTCTTACGAACCATTCCCAGCACTCACCCCATGCTTGACTTCTCAAACTGCAACACTTGAGGGTTTTAATTTGTGCTCATAGCTACTCCTGCTACTGCCACTGATCAGTAGCAACTAAACTAAATGTTTATTTATAGGTAAAGGACTTTTTCTTGTTATATTTACATCGGGGCTTCTTTTATCAGCTATGATTACATATTTGAAAATATGACAAGGAATTAAAAAGAAAAGTGTCTATGTTTTGAAGTTTCCCTCCTGTGGAAGCTTTGTGATATAACCCAGGACACTCAGCAGAAACAAAAAGTAAAGACAATTTGAATATAGATGAAATACTGGAAAAATTAACTGGGATAGAAGCAACAGGCTGGCCGATATCAATTATTTATACTACACATAGAATTGTGAAGGCCATAGTTCAGGAGAACAATCCTATTTAAGGGAACACTTTAATACGTGCACTATAAGTGTGAACTAGTCATTTTGAGATTACTAAAAATGATATGCTTATACTTTCTTCAGCAGTGATAATCTAGGTACAACACTTGCATACCTTCCTATGCCCAGCCAGAAGGATCACTGAATAATCAGAACAATGATGACTAGGATTAAGGTCTATCTAATAATGAGAGCTCTGCTCAGAGCGAACCATGCTCTGAAGCCACCCTTATGCTGACCTGAAAAGCACCAAATGTATACTTGGTTTATGTGAGAATACCATCTCCTGATCACTTCCAGCACCATCACATACTTTACTGACCTTCTTCAAAGCCATCACGGAAAGAGCCGGACCGGCTCATAGTTCTGCTTTTCTCATCCAGGGACATGGAGCTGTTCCTGAAGCGCGTGTCGCTATAGGGGTCATAAGGACCATCTGCATTGGAAAGACTGTGGGTCCGTAGCATGGCTGGATTTGACAGGCTCATCTGGGCTGCAGTGGTTGGGCTTGCTATAACATGAAGAACAAACACCAGTTTATTTGTTTGACCACAAACTGTCATACCTAATTTTTGTGCAACTACCACAAGAGTCCCTTTTTTTTTTAAGATACAAATTTTTGATGTCATCCTCTCCAGACCTTCATTATTTTTCTAAATTCAATGAATTCAAGTAAGAGGTATGCAAACCAAGCTCAGTGAGTAAGAAAACTCAAACAAATAAGGTAATTTCAAATATTGCTTGATATATCTGTGCTTCTAAAGACAAGCTCAGTCAACTCAGTAACACCTTGTAGGCATGAACTAATTAACCCCTCTTTAACTGGCAGCAGCCCTTCCTCCAGAAGGACTAAAATGCTCGAAGGAATTGAAACTAGTATTTTGCCTATTCAGAACAGGCCTTGTGAACTATCCCTTCAAAGCCTTCAAGTTCTCAAACCCGAACATTTTCATATGTATTTAAGTCACAAATTTTAAGACCCTTAGTTTCCTACTAGTTTTATATTTCAGAATTATTCCTTTCCACTGTGAGCTCCTAAGAATTAAACAACTTCAATCTTGCCTCAGAAGCCAATACTCTCCCAGAGAGCGTTTAGAGTCAAAAACATCTACTGCAATTTCACATTTTTTTAAACAACTTTTCTGCTAAAATTATACATGCTATTTACAAAGAACTAATTGATTTGTGGGAAAAATGAAAGCAACAAAATCACTGGCAGGTTCCTCTTGGTGTGCTGGCAATGCCTGCTTCTATACACACCATCAACTGATACAGACTATTGTAGAAGATAAAATAATTTAGTTTAAAGATGCTCAGCTTTGATATCAACACTTGCTATTTAACTGGTGGTGAGGCACTGGAACAGGTTGCCCAAAGATGTGGTAAATGCTCCATCCCTGGCAGTGTTCCAGTTCATGTTGGACAGAGCTTTGGGTGACATGGTCTAGTGTGAGGGGTCCCTGTTCATGGCAGGGGGTTGGAACTAGATAATCTTAAGGTCATTTCCAACCCAAACCATTCTGTGATTCTGTGATTTAATGCAGTGACCTCTCTTGACTCCCAATATCTCCAAGCTCTTAACACAGAAAAATCTTTTTTTTTTCTTTCCTGAAATTGCTTGTGGCAAAAATAGCTTTTGAAGCTTATTAAGGTAAATAATCTTCAATTTTCTCCATAAGGAGTTAATTTTCTGGGCCTATGATGATACTTCTTTGGCGTTTTTTTGACCATCAAAGTACTTTCATGAACTTTCATGGCAGTTTGTTAGCTGCTGGCAATGTAATTATACTGGGTGTATAGTCAGCTGAACTTTTGTTAAGTGTCGGTGGTTTTGTTGGTTTATTTAAAGCTGTTTGTTTAATCTGTTTCTTTTCAGTGCACTCCAAGAAAGGCTCTAAAAGGTCACTGCTGTGCTAGAAATAAGTGACTGTGTCTAAGCTGCTACCAATTCACATAACACAAGAAGTTTATAGGTATAGGCTTAACTATTCCCATATTATTCATCATTCTGGAAAAGATGAAGTAGCTTCTGAAAATCAGAAAGAAACAGAAAACATCTGTTCAATGTAGTACTTTCCAAATGGCATTTAACTTAAAGACAATATATCTACTTTTAGAGTTGATTTATGTACCTAAACAAATTGCAAAGGCAACTAAGTGATATTTAATCAGTGCATCAGAGATGAGCACTACTAGAGCTTTAGACGAGGTTATTTCACCTTTTGATATGGTCAACTAAAATCTGCAATGCTTTATGGACCCTGTCAATCAACTTTTATTGTTTCCTTCATTTAAAAAGTGTTTTATCAATGTAGTAAAGAATGGTATTTTTTTCTGAATTAAAATTCTTCTGAGTAGGAGGGCTGGAACTTGATTATTCTTTAAGGTCCCTTCCAACCCAAACCATTCTATGATTCTATGAAACACAATTATTATAAAATATTTCAGACTGAGCTTTATACAATTGTTAAAGAAGCTACCTGTACAATACATGCAAAGATAAAATATCTCAAATTGATGAGACTGGCACATATAGTAAGTAATATTAATAAACAGGGTAAGCAACACCTTAAGTCCATTAAACACCCCAATGTGTGATATTCACTAACAGCTCTACCAAATAGCTCACAATTATATTAAGGCATCTGATTATCCCCAGAGAAGTATTTTCAAAGAGTTACTCCAAATATGCCACCTTTGGGCATACAGAATCATAGACTCACAGAATCAACCAGGTTGGAAAAGACCTTTAGGATCATCAAGTCCAACCATTGCTCCAGCACTGCCAAGGCCACCACTAAACCATGTCACTAAGGGCCTCATCTACCCAGTTTGTGAACATTTCCAGGGAGGGAAACTCCACCACTGCCCTGGGCAGCGTGTTCCAATGCCTGAACACCCTCTCGGGGAAAAAAATGTTCCTAATATCCAGT